>JALPQI010002011.1:0-110610 GCA_025490895.1 Thaumatotibia leucotreta
TGGCGCGATGGCGCCTTTTTTCGAATCTGACAGTTGTCGTTTCCGGCGATCTGTCAAACGCCATGTGATGGAAGGGCGCATTCGTAGAGTTTTAAATCGGCATTACATTCTCGTGAGCGCGGCCGAGAATCCGTGGGTATCCCCGTCCCGCTCGCGCGGCGGCGGCCGTCTCGCTCGCTCGGCTGTTTTTATGCCGCGCGGGTTTTTTGCCGAGCTCGGCTGGCGCCGCGTACATTAATTACTTGAACGCCACAGCGGAGTTTACTTTCTACATCACCATTCGCTGCAGGGCTTCGAGCCGCTCGGACGCTTAGCACGCTATCTTAAAGGGGAAAAGTAAATGTTTTGACAAATAATTAATTAAAAATTAATGAAGTAGTGAAACGGAGCAATCACGTGTGAGGTGCGGGGCGGGCGGGCGGAGCGCGTTGCCGGGCGACGGCTGGGCGCCCCGCCCAGCGCCGCCCCCGCTGCTGACATCCACTCGGAGACCGGGATCGCCAATGGCTACAGTCCCTGGTCTTTCAAATCCCAGTTTAGCTTTGAGGGTAGAAACTTGAGCGTATGATATACCGAAATGGCTCAAATTTATTTAGGGTTCTAACTATGCATTTTATCCCCAAATCGTATTTATATCGTCGTTCTTAAGGTCCACAATTCCTAAACAAGGATAAATTTAATACTTTAATAGTTTTTTTTTTTAAACAGAATTATGGGATTTTATAAAATTATTTGCTTTGATTTTATATTTTCTTTGTGTGATGTTATCACAGGATATAAGACACTGTAAAATATCGCTACTTTAATAAGAATTTATATTTCTCCAACCAACTAAAATATTATCTCGGAATAACCTCAAAAATCTGCTAATGGTACAAAATAATTCAACGCGCGACAAGGGAAATAGGTATTCCATTTATCCCTAAAATAGAAGGACTATTTTCCCTGTCCCGTTTGCTAGACCGAACTTTATTCGATTTCTGTATTAAGGTTTGTCTTTCGTTTGTTAAGTTGAAAATAAAATATTCCTCGAAACGATTTGCCAAAGATAGTTAGCAACCGAACTTAAATTAGGTTTTATCGGTGTCACCTACTGTTGCGAAATATTTAATGTACTTACCTAGGTAGGTAATCTACATTCTGTATTCTTAAACTTTTAGTCATGGAAGTTATAGGTGATAGTAATTTATTATGTTTATCCTAAAAGGAAAATTTAACTTATTAGGTAATTAAAATTATATAAATGACTGTAATCTGTGTGTGGAAACGATTAATAAATAAAATCAATCCATATTTATTAATTGAACTTAAGTTAGGATAAAGACAGGAAACAATATACAGTCCGGATTTTTTTATGTTTCGCTTTTAAAATGTTATTATTTTGTTATTTTGTCCAGAAACATACCGACCCCATTTCCCTCATTTCAATATTTTTCTGAAAATCACTGGCTCTGCTGTCTCTGCTGTTCTTATCTGTCTTCAAATTTGTAAATCACTATTTCCGAAATATGAATGGAAAATGAAAATTATGAAACACATTTTTGCGAAAGAAGTTCCATAATTTTCGGTCCAAATGTTAAAAGATGTTTAAATGAACAAAATCATAACCGATAGGTACCTTCTTAGCGATTTTATAAAATATATTAGATTTTATTACCTAAACACAAACTACCTGCCTAAATACTTACATCACAATTACATTCGCTGACTAAAACCTAAGTACTAGTAACTTGCTTAAAATTAAACTGCTTTTACATCCAATTTAATACATTTTGATATACTTTACACATCTTTTTTGTTCTCACTTAACAAAGCGCATTGGATTTGAGACTGATTGTCGATACTATATTAGGTTGAAGTTAAATAAATTATTTCATTATTGTTTTCCCATAGGTATGTGTTAGTTAAGTAGTCTATTAAGTAATAAGACTACTTAACTAATTTGCACCAATGTCTGTCAACTCACTGGCTATAATTTTTTACCCAATTTCGCTACCGCATTTTTGGGTAATCTTCCCCTTTTTCCCCATTGGACTTTGCCACTTGGTCATTCCCCACCATAAGGTGGAGTATAAATATGGGTACATAATACTATGTACCTTTACCACCTTTAAGAATATAATAATGTTTCATATAATAAAATTGTAGGCAAAAATTTTCATAATGCCACTGCACTTTCGCGAATTTATCAACGTGCAGTCGACTGCAAAGAAATGTATTCGTATTTTCACCTTACTGTATTGTAATAAGGTGCAAAAATGCATACATAAATATTTGTAGTCGACTGTACCGCTTGTGAGTCACGTGGGTAGGCCTCGGGGAGGCTGCACCGCGGACCGCGACTTGTTGCAGTCGCGTGCATCTCCACACGTTGCATTGCATACGGAAACATACGTATTTCCGTACGTAGTAAATGTGTGCATATTTTACTGGCTGAATCCAGCCGGCACGGGTCTTATGAATCATGCAGATGCATACTAAATTATTTGGACTTATGTTATATTGATGTAGGTAACCGAACATTGATATTAAGTAACTATTATCTATTCAAAATGTATGATAAATGCCACTTCTCACTTTAACATTTATGAAAGTGCTTGAAAACAATACGAAAACTGTCAAAAATCATCGCCTCCAGGTAAATTCTAGCCTTATCAAGCCTCAAATTGTTCTGTGACCGACCCACCACAATATATTTAATACTGCAACACTACATCGTATCGTATGTAGTAGTCGAGCCTCGCCGACGAAAGTAATCCACGGAGACGTTAACAATTACCGTAATCAGTTGTTACTTTCAGCGCGACGCGCCTAATTCGGAAGCTATAAAGAGTCATCTCGCGCACAGCAGTGCATCGTAATCGGCATTTACTACGCGTAGTAAACAATCCGCCACGTGGTGCTAATGTAATAAATAGGCGCGCGAGAATGAATTAGCCAAACGAGTCATCGAAGACCGAAGACACGCATAATAATCGCTTATGCAAACGAAGCTAATTATGTAAAGCATTATGACCCGTAGCGACCGTATTTTGACTTACACGCTAACGACCAATTATATGGCCATTGTGTGACTCAATGAACTTGAACGCCATATTAATATAGGGCATCGACACCTATGAATGGACGAACACCTGTTTCGAAGACTGCTCAAATGTCAGGTGAACCCCGAATTGAATGTGGACCATTATATTTTTATTACCGATGCATTGAGATGCGAGCGACACAGATCGACCACCTGTTTGTTTATTTTAAAAGGATTTTACTTTGCACCATTTTTCGTTGCGCATTTTAGGTTTGGTCGCGTGCTATTGTCATGTTTTTTATGAAACCGCTTTTGTACTAAAAGGGTCAAATAAATAGACATTATTGGTTATCTTTCTTACTCAGCGAACAGCAAAAAATATCACATAAAAGTACACTTAAGTGCGGAGTAAGTTAGAAAGAATTCATACGATCAACTTGACTCAATCATGGCGGACATTCTCACAAACTTCAAGAATCTGAGTAGAGAATCCTTCGGGCCGGCAACCCCGGGCCGCGACTGACGGATGAAGACCTCGACGTGTCTCCGCGTAAATAAATCCCCCGTGCCGATGCGACCCGCGACCCATTTACGTCTCGCATAAAACAATATACGAGTCGTTGAACTTTCGTGTGCCTATGTAAACAGAAACACTGCATATTTTCGGTGAACACGCCCGACAGACGACTCGACGCCAATAATTTATGTAAATCCGCGTCATTGTATAAGTAAGTGATGTTTTTATTGCCGTGTTTTGACGGTCAAGTTCAGATCGCGAAAGTTCAACATAGGCATCTAACTAACTACAGTCATTCTTGGAAGTTTCGCTGCTAAGTTGTTGCGCACCTTTGGCGGGACAAGTTTCAAGACATTGTAACTTTATTCGGACTGCTTTAGGCCTAGACGAAACACATAAGTCATTTTGATTTGTTGCCTTGCAACTTTGTTAATAACTTGAACCAGTAATAGATCGGTAAGATTAAAGATTGTCGAAGGAGAAAGAAATGATAAGAAAAATCAAAACTGATTTTGTTGTAATATTATTGTTAACCGATTTATAAGTAAGTATTTTGTAGGATTACTTATCTCAATTGCAGAATGTAGGTCTAGCTAGGTATATCAGCGTGCGTGGGAAATACCTACCGTACTAAAAACTGAAGCTTATCTACTTTTTACGATAAAACTCATTTGTAATGTAGCCGAGCTGCAGACAAGTAAACGTAAATAAACAATTTACAACGAGCGAGTAGCGTAAAATCTCATTCTAATTACTATGATAATGGTTTATTACCACTACAAATCTGTTTCCTAGATACCGCACATTAATCACTCGTGAATTGTGAATGAATGCTATTATTATACGGCAACCGGTCAACGATAGCGGAGTGATGTAAACGTCATTTTATAATAAAGCTCATAAATAAACATGGTGACGTAGAATCGGAAGCGGCAGGTCGGAACTTCGTGAAACAACGTACATTGCGTAACAATGTTTTGACATTCGACAGCGACACATTTAGCGCGCATTAAGTGGATCAATGAACTTGAGCCGTTTGTATGTGCTCGTTACGCAATAGCCGTTTGAGTGAGATTAGTGCGCGGATTATGGCACGCGATACGTTTCAATTTACGTTCCGTTTCATTCATGAGTAAGATAATGACGGCGGCGTTCCGCTCGCTTGTTCACTTGTCAGTTGTCGCTCACGTGTGATCGGCTTCATCTACCGCGTTTCACTTCGACGAGGGCCGCTGCCGATGCCGGCCTAAAGCGGCAACACAATCCTCCAATACGTTTCGCTTCTCCATCCATCGTTCATCAATTATCAGCCAGCGTTACTGAGCATATGCAAGAACGGGCTGCACCAACCACATATGACAGATTGATCAAAGATATTTAGCAGATCACTGAAACATGTCGTTCACTTTTTAGCAAAAGACTGGTAACCGACAGTTTGTTGCAATACTTGCAACTCATCTTAGTATCAAGTAAAATTTTATGCACAAAAATGACACAGAGAGATAAAGCGTTTAACAGCCGTCCAGTCAAAGTCCCGGGAGGAAGTGTGTTAGTTCCGAAGACGCTCGTAGTATTAGCTCCGAGTTTACAAGACGGCGGGGGCAGGGAGTACGTCTTCACCCATTGACGGTTGAAGCACCCCGCGACACTTTCACTGCCCGTTATTGCACTTACTACGCGCCTACTGCAGCGGGCGAGGGGGCCACCCCAATGCATTCACCCTACCCCGCGCCCTTACACAAGGGTGCACGCTTTACTAAATTTAAGAATACAATCTTCCACTGCGCGATCTATCATAGTCCTTTGACGCATTCGTGCGTGCATACGGATTTTCTTCGACGCTCACGCCACGAGTTCAACGGTCAGACGGCAGAAAATGATTGCAGCGTTATTTAACAATCTGCCAATCGAACTGTTATGCGCTAGATAGACGAGGCGACATTGTGTCGTTGATCTGTGACGTAACGTTTATTCGTTAATCGGCGGATCGGAGACGATCGGCCGTAGTTTAAAACAACGCGTTAGCATATCAACGATCGTATCTCAAGTCTAGACGGTCGGGCAGTCGAGTTTAAGTGGGACAATGTCAGCGGTGAGGGCTCGCTATTATTTGCGTAGACACGTGTAGTGCCGAGGAGCGGAGTGACAACTCGTGACGGAAGTTTGTAAACAGAGGCGGCCTTGCGCGACCTGCAGCCGATAGTCACGCACAGCGATGCCAATACTGATACAGATTACACTTTCTCAAATCCGCTCTATCAATGGAAACGATGATAACATCGCGCGTCAACGAACTGAAAACGATTTGTTATTGAACTTATTGATGTAGCTAATTTGCCGCCAGTTCAGTCAATTCACTACAAACTGCAGGGACAAATGGAATCAGCTGTAGCTGCCCATGTTTAGTTTAATTTAAAAGTCCTTTGTAAATTTAGGCAAGAAATTCTAGCTATCATTTTAGCTAAAGATACGTTTACTCAATGGCTCACTTTGTTAAAGTAGTATACTGTAAGTTACACAAGTTAATAACAAACGTTTGTATTCCATCTAGTCCAATGTATTATAAAACTGCATGGGTTTTTGGGATACTTTGCCTTAGCATCGTTAGTATAGAAATACATGTTTTCTCAATGGATCACCTGACATAATTATATTTATCTAAGTCACGCAAGAAATACCCAAATAAACACTGATTCGTGATGGGTCGTCTTTAAAAATTATCCTGAAACGTAGAAACAGTTAACTTTTTACTCATAAAAAATAGAGTATTCCGTCTTGTTTGTAAATAAACATCATACGGTCGGCATTCGTACAGAGAAGACATTGAATAAAGATCCCGTGCACATGGCAACGGCAGCACACGCTGGGAGCCGGGACGCGTCTCGCCCGCGACTGATTGATGGCCGATAGATCGGCATTGAACCCGTCTACTGTAAATACATCTAGCGGACTTCCGCCCGTGCCCGTGACGTCGCACCGCGCCCCTCTGACGTAAACCTACGTAACACATTTACATTCTTTTGTTTACACTATAAAACTTGTATTATTGTTTCGTGGGGTCGACGGCTTATCTTTATGCTTTATGGCTTTTGCGTTTGCGCTACCTGTTCCGGTGTTTGACAGTTGCGGCTAAGACGCGTGCCGGCATAACCTGTTCTCTTGTACTTTGTATTACATACAAATATTCAATACCGGCCATTATAAATTCAAATTTAAACTGCAAAGGTTAGTCACTGCGCCATTAAAATAAATATTATCTTCTAAATGGCTTTATCAGCTGGTAATTATGTAACGTGTTTAAACAGCTGTTTTGGATACTACGTTTACTACTACGGACATGAGGTGTTATTCAAGAATCTAAGTATGTTTCAATATTTGTTGCGTGGCTTAACCTTGGGTATTTGCGTAAACGTTCATGCAACTACAGTGACGACATATTTCCAGCGAGGGCTTCCGGGGGTGTTTGGGGCCTATTTTTAGAAACAAAGGGAAGAAGTACAAATCGAGTTGTTTTCCCAAATTTCGCAAAGGTATACTGTAATTCCTCGGGATGGTTTAAAGTAAAAGTTAGGAAATATTGCAATACCAGCTCCATTTGTAAGTCTGTTTACTTTACTGGAGCTCTAATTTTAGATTGTTGCTTTAAATGTTTTCTTATTTTAGAGAATAACATGTTTATGTTGATATAAAAATAAGATGTATATCTGAGTTTTATAGCCAACGGTCAAATAAATAGGTGCGTATTTTCTATTGGTTAATATCATCAATCAGCAATTGAGCATGTTCGACATATTACCGATATCGCAGTTTAAAAAAACTGCACAGAAATGTAGGTAACACGCTTATAATCAAATCACAGCAACCCTCCGTGAAACTCAATACACAAATAAAAACAAAAAAGGCCGATTCAATAACTAAACTAACTTACGCCTACATTTATATCTAAATACCTAATTAAGTTTTATTCCTGAATCCAATGGACCCTTCACACTAATATTGTAGGTACAGCTACATAAGCTAAAAAGGCAGATAAAAAAACTAGGTACGTTGTACTAAGTAAGCCAATTTTCGTTTCACAATAAATCAAGTTCAATTCAAAGTGCCCTTCTTTCCATCGCTTTAGTTTTATAATGTCCAGCAATGTGTACAGTTAGCCCTATCAGAGCACTGGCACTAGTACCTAAGCGAGATGTTAATACAAGCTAAAAAGGCAGATTAAAAAACTACGTACTAAGTAAGGCTACTTTTGTTTCACAATAAATCAAATTTGATTCGAAGTGCCCTTCACGCCATCGCTTTACTTTTATAATGTCCAGCAATGTGTACAGTTAGCCCTACCAGAGCATTTTATTTATATTTATTATAAAAAGGCAAATTCAAAAACTACTTAGGCTACTTTCGTTTCACAATAAATCTAGTTCGGTTCAAAGTGCCCTTCACACCATCGCTTTACTTTTATAATGTCCAGCAATGTGTACAGCTAGCCCTACCAGAGCACTGGCACTGCCAAGCTAACTAGCTGGCTCCCGGGACTAATCTCCTAAGTGCGTACCCGACCCGCCCGTTGGGGGGTTCATTAAAAATTCATTCGTATTTCGGAGCTCCGTAATCAGCCGCGGGGAGGCACGTTCTGTTTTCTTCGTTATCTATCATGATTTATAGCTAGCTATATGAAGAAATAGTTTGTTTACATTTTTATACTTGTCTAATTATAGAATTAATGTTATTAGACTTATTAAAGGTCAGGTAAAGTGCGCTATACTTAGCAAGTCTAAAACGTCACGGTCCGATCCGTATCGGTCCACCTTACCTTACTAATAAGTAGTAAGGTATTGAATCTCATAACATTAAATCTACAACTATGGCCTGTTTCACAATCTCCTAATAATATATCCGTCAGATAAATCGCTATCCTTTTCCCCAGGCATACATATACTCGTAAAAGAAAATGATAACTAACATTTCTTTGACATTTATTGCATGGTAAAACAGATAGAGCTAAGTATTTCTAAGTCTGCATAAGGACATTGGCAGTCTCTGGGTTCCTTTGGCAAACTTTGGGCTGCCATGACCATTAGCAGCAAAGACCATCTAAGCTTCCCAAACATTAGTTCAACGTCTTGCAACTCTATGACAACTAAAGCAATCGTAGGGTAACCGAAACAATCGAAAACTGCTTTGGTGTCTACGCACAAATAGATAGTTACTCTGACAAACAACTCAGAGACAATCGAATCTCAAGCGTCAAAAATAGGGCTTGCAATTCCGGAGTTCCGATATTGCCCATACAAAAAATTCCGGAAATGCAAGCCCTAGTCCTAAAGAGTCCAAAGACTGCTTCGATGTCATCGTCAATCAGGACGATGACGCCGAATGACATGATGTTTCTGTGCACTGATATAATATTATGCGATCAGGGTACTCTAATTGTAGTTCTTTGCTGCTGTATAATTAATATAGTTAATGTAGTGGTGCGAATGTTGGTTTCGACATTTTTCCCTATCGGGTGGTGGGCGGCTCCCCTTTCCATTGGTTCTTTGATCTCTGCTACTACGTATTCATGACTATACGAAATTAAACTCGAAATGAGTAACAAGAGTACAAGTACTTGTTGTTTCAGTTAAGCCACTTTCAGCTTTACTCTTCATACCATTTCTGAAAAGAAATAAATTTCTATGTTGCTTATGTTATGACTAATACATACATATATGTTCAACTTAAGAAAAATGAGAACTAAATAAGTCATGTATGACTTGAATGCCTCACTAGTAGATACGTTTGCACAAACTAATTTGGCAAAAATAGGTTTTATCAAATTACGATAATATCAAAATAGGCGTTAGTATTCAATTTGGGTGTATCGTCTAACAACCCTGTACTAGTTAGTAGCATCTAGATACCTTTGTTCTTAGATGGCAACTCGATATCACTAGCGCGAAATTCGAGTCGAATCGATTCGAGATTCAATTCGAGTCGAGATCGCATGGTAGCGCTGCAGGGCCCGACGCCACCCACCACCTAATCTCCCCCACGCCCCCGAGTGACGTCACCACTCATAGGTTTTTTGGCAATGAAAAAGAAATGATAAAGCCCCCTCAGATTATACGTTTTTCACTTTTTTCAAACAGTCGCGTGCGAGACGAGACAACGGCGTTATATAGGTCATTGTTTTGTTTGTTTCCAAAAACATATGCGCATAATAAGGTGGCCTGATTCCACTTGTCTACTGTATTTCGTTGCCAAGGGACTGTTTAAACTGTTTACCCGACTTAGGAATAAGAAGGGCAATGTTTTCTCAATGTGCTTAATGTGATGTATCCCAATGTATTTCGATTTTTTCTCTAGGCCCTTGTGACTTCAATTGCTCGACATTCGTACTTAGTGAGATTCTTAATAATACCTATTTGGAATATATGTATATATGTAATTTAGGTTATAATATTTCTTACAAAATGTCAAAAGTAGGGACCCGTAAAATACTTAAGTCACCTATTAAATAAAGAGAACAATAACAACAACGTAAGAAAAGTCAACTTTTTTCGTTCGACCTTGCACAAACTCTTGCACCTTTCCTGCCACTCGAAAATCAGACTCCGCCTCATAAATCCCACGGGCCGAGCATCCAATATTTTAATTGATACTCGATATGATCGTAAACATTTCGAGATAAACACGTTTTTTTTACGTTAACGGGACTAAACAGGTTTGTGAATGGCGGGGTGCTACATCAATCACACGATCAGCTGATCGCCGTTTTCCTTTTCATCTCGTACTTTATGTAATTAATAGCTCGCTGCGGGCGGCGCTTGGCTGACAAAAGACGTACGCGCCGTTAAGGCGAGTGCCTCTAAGGATTTTGGGAAGAGAGTTGCCTGTTGATCGCTATTTGCAATTTTCTTTAAAAAGCTAGGTTTCTCGTTTCAGAGATATAGCAATAACACGAGGTCGCGAAATTCTTTAAAATGTATACTCGACTGATCATTTAAAAATTTATAATATAAATTTTAAGAAACTGATGTAATTGTGGCTATTTACCTGACAGTTTAAGAAATATCTTGAAAGTTGATTTAGTTAGAAGTAAAACTTGCAATAGATTTTAATGATTTATTCATACCATACATAACTTCGTATAAAGTAATGGCAAGGAGACATAATTCAGTAATTTTTTTTTATTAGGTGTTAAATACAATACGATGCTGTTGCCCTTAAAAGCAAACATTAAACGATACCGCGCCTTAAGCCTCAACCGTTCTTACGACCTTTCGTGGCACGCGGGGTCTCCGAACTAGACGCCTCGATTTATGACAGTCACGTAGTGATTACATGAATGAACTGCGTTATGGGTTGAATCCTCCACTGCTTAGTAGATGGCGATACTCGCGACGAATGCTGATTATAGGCTATCCACTGTTTAGTTTAGTTACTCGCAACTCGGACATCGAACCGCGCGGCGACTGCTATTGTTAAAAGCGGGTGCGACTGTTTTTAATTTCGTAAATCGGCATAGATACTATAGACGGCATTGTGTTGTCATGAATGGAGCTCAAGTCATAAACTACCGTAATGATTAGGCTTTAAGTGCTTAGAAAAAACATCATACCGCTACTTATTTTTTGTTATCATTATCTAATATTTGCGACGAGCACGAGCCACAGTTTTTGTTGATGACAAAAAATCTTTTCAGGAGCTCAACTTCCATTGTTCGCCGCTAGCGAGAAATCCTAACAGGTGTCCGATTAATGGGATCGTATTTAGTCAGTCGGCATTAGGCCCCATAAATACCCCCGGCCTCAACAAGTGACAGAGGCCCGCATCGCAGAGCCCGTATAAGTATCAATTTACGAACAGAAGGGAAGGCCAGTGCCAGTTCGGTGTTTCGTATTTTTTTCCAAGTCACTCTGGTGGGTAACGGAGTAACGGAACGTGTCGAGAGGGGCCGGCTCGTATCGCTCGCTGGTTTCTCATGCAATGTTGCAACTCGCTGGAGGCTACGCCGGTGTGGGCAACACACAGTACAGAGAGCGGACTCGAGCCGTAAGCCACGCGTGTGTGGGTGACGTCAACGCGCCACTTTCTCCATACTTTCGTCGCTGGCGCGCTAAAAAACAGAGCGACTAGACGAAGACTATTAATACATACGGTGCGACGTCGCACGCTCTGTCGCGCGAAACGATACGGAATTGTTTTCTATATGTAGGTACCTCGCATGCTCGCGAGCGTCGACTCTCCCTCGTCGCTACGGGCGCCGTAGCGTTCGATTATAATGATATAATTGGCTATCGCTACGCTACAGCTAACTCGGAGTCTAGGAGTTAGGTATAGGAATGACGACGGCGGACGAGCGCGCTGGCAGCGCGGTGCTAACTTGCTAACTCGGCGTGCAAACAGCGCGCGCAACGGTCGGCGGTCGCGTCGAGGTCGCACCGGCCCGGTAATGCAAATAGCTCGAGCTTATTTAGCGACATAAATTCAGCTTTAATTCGCGCAGAAACATCGAACAAGTAAAATCCATTTGTTGGCATCGTGCGCCTGTCTAATTAAGCTCTGTCATAGACTCTTCGAAGGCTCTATTACGAGCCGCCTCCAAACTTAGAGCAGACTATCAACACATTTGGTATTCGATAAGAGAGCGGAGGCGGGTAAAATTGAGTTTTATTTTTATAGAAGCAAGGGTGATATTGTCTAGCGAAATTGAAATTCAGCTCGGTTCGGTCGGTGTGACAATTACGGCGATGCGGCCCGCCCTCGCGCCGCGCCGCCGCAATCGATAGGCCTAGCGAGGGCGGGCGGGCGGCGCGGGGGGCGGCGGCTCATTACTTATGCAAAGCAGCAGTGAGCGCGCACGGCCAGCACGCCACAGCACGCCAGCAGCCCCCGAACTGACCTTAACTATATCGATTAATCGACCGAAGACTCTGACTCCTAGCTTTCAAATATCAACAATTCAGCCGGCCGATAAAGCGAGATTGGAAACTTTTCATTCAGGCAGGGTTATAAAGCGTATAGGAAAGTTAGAAAGGGCCCTAATCTGCAAGTTGGCAATAGACTAACGGAGCCCATTACTGAATTCGGGGGCCGTCTTTGTGCGCTCCCTCCGGCGGGCCCTTCGTTACCGCGGCAGGAAGGGTCGCCCCTGACTTTTGTCTCCTCTCCGCTATTCAGCCCGGCTCGCTACAATATTTCATTTGTGGAATACCCGCGTTAATATTTATTCACGTGGACGGGTCCGCTTCTAAACTTTTGCGACTCTGAATAGGTGCAATTTCGACTATGAGCTTTATAATTGTAGCCTAATTTTGCATTTAGTTGACCATTGTGGATTCCAGTGAGGGTACTTATTTTAAGGAAATGGGACAAAGACGATACTTTGAGCTTTCCAGTTTCATAATCAAAAAGTTATTTTAGACTTAATATTTTATAAAACGACCACTCAACCAGATTACAAAAGATAAGTTTGACATTAATTTATTCAGTCAGTTTAGCATTCTTTCAAAAATAATTGTACTGTAGTCATTAGCAGATGTAGTCTATTTATAAACACTAAACTTTTGCACTGCGAGTGCATACTTGGTTCAATCAAACTCCGAAGTTATTGCGAACCGCCACATCATCGTGTGTCAGCACGGGGCAGTTTCCGCGATAAACTTTAGGTACGCGGCAAAACTCCCGCGCTTTATAACCAAGTTCGCTGTACACCCCGCGGGTACCCGGTACCCCCCGCGGGTACGTACCCCGCTGGGTATATACCCGGTACATAATGTAAATTGGACGGGCTCCGAGTATTGCGGGCGCGCTTGCGGCCGCCGCTGCACGTTCCGTTGCCTCTGAACCTTTGTCCTCTAACTTTTTACCTTGCGTCGCCATGATTTTCAGGAGACGAATTTAATTTACTCGCTATTTTTAACAGCTTAAGTCAGTTACTAAATATAGAAGTAAGAATGACTTAAAGTTGTGAAGGGTTTCTAACAATAGACTTGCTTTAAAATAGTAATAGAGACAATATTGCATTCATATTTTAACGACATGGGTCTTATTAGCGTAAACTTACGTTTAATATAATATTATCCTGACGTTTTGGGCATGTCGATATTGCATTATCTGAAGTCTATCAACGTATTTTCCACAAGCGTATGCATTTGTTCTGTAACGATTAAAATCACAAAGCACCTCAGCGGCATGTTACGCATTTGATACCGCCGCTCTATCGCGTCTTATCACGCGTTATCGCGCCAAGGTGACGGCCTGGAGCGATTGCTCAGCTACTGATAGCACACAATCATTTCTTCGCGTTTCGACATTTAATAAATGTCAGCTGTAACGTCTTGCAATTTGGAGAATTACAAGTACTTTTGCACTTGCGATTTACTTAGATTTTAGCTTGGTGAATTACAGTAGGTATATTTAATATTATTTTTCATAATGTTAATGGTTCCTCGCTACTTTAGACTTGTATTAACTAGCTATATATCGTATCGAATTGATAAGCAGCGACACAATCGACTTCGCCGCATGCCTGAAGTAATTCATTGTTTCGATAGTAAGCCAAAGCGTTACAAAATTACTAGTTTTCTTTACTTTCAATCTGATGGCGCGAAACTTTTGAAAGAAGTTGCCGCGCGGCCAATTATGTGCGAAAGGAGTATCATATTGGCGAAGGCCACGTGCTCTGTTGACGTTAACAAAGTTTCCCGATGCGGGGAAAACTTTGTGACATGTGAGTGGTAGATACTTACAATATGAACCCCTCGCCGCCCCCTCCGCCCGCCGCCGCCGTGACTCAGCGGCGCCCTCGCGCGACGTCGCCCCGTCTACCCCCGTGGAAAATTTATACCCACCCTCTCTCAGAGCATTAGACGGCGACCCGCCAAATCCGACCTTATCTTGAAACATCAAAGAACGATTTCCAACGAATCGAACGTCCAAGACAAAGGAATAACGCCGAATTTGCCAAAAACGAACCGTAACTCTAGAGGGATATAGTTCATAATTTATGTGGCAGACTGAATCATGTGCTACGAAAACGCAGTTGTGACGTCACATAGCCCGCAGGTAAATGCGATTATGCTTTCATAGGTTAACGCGAAATTAATTCTAACGTTACGTTGCGTTCGGAATCCATCTATCGACGCTACGCTAGAAATTACATATGAAGATGCCTAACAGTACTGCAGCTGAAACAGCTAAGCACTATTCGTAATTGATTCTCCTGCAGCTAGCAACAAAGGCATGCATGAAAAATGTCAAATTAGAGTAGGAGTCGCGTTCACAATGCTTTTTTCTTTAGCTTAGTTAGACGGGAGGTGGCTCGGGCAGGCGACACGGCGCTCTGATCGCTCCCTTAATTCCCTGGCGCGAGGTGGCGCGACTCGAGAGCGTGTGCTCTCTCATCTCCTTAATTCGTCCTTCGCCGCAGCCCCCTCGCGGGCGGGCGCCCCCTCTTCGTTAACCCGGGCTGCCCCCCTTATTTATGCCCGGCGCGTGGGGCGGGGAGGCCGGGGGCGCTCTATCGACGTCCATGTACGCTGCGTCCGTGTGCTGGTGAATTAAGAGCGAGTCGGCTTTCATTTTGCTAAAGCTTCCAAGCTCGTGTGCTCGCCTTTCAGGCGCCCTGAGTCGGTGTGCGCGCCTCCACTCAACCCGCTTCAGACTTTACGCCGCAGCGATAAGGTTTTAAGCCGGTCGTCCCGCCCCCGCTTTCAGTGTTTTATAACTTCAGAAGGCGAGGAGGCGGTGGAGTTTTTGTGAGTGGAAGGACTTTTTTGACGTACGTTTTTTATGTTTTACTCGGTTAGGGTTCGCTAAGATAACGACGTCTCACAGAGGGTGAAAAGCGTTCTAGCAGGAGAGACATGTTTGGCTGCATTCCTGTTTAAAAAAGAGCAAGTTTACGTAGCTTTCTGAAAATGAAGCAGAAGTGTAGTCATACATTTATATTTAATTATGTATCTTAGCTAGCCATAGAGTAGGTACCTATCGAGATCATGGAATAAACTAGACTATAGAAGAAAAGATAGAACTAGACCCAAGTTTGTTAGGAAGGGCGGGGGTGAGTGGGGGCTAAGTCTACGCACAGCGTCTTCACAGAAAGTGAAATTTAGCACAAGTTCGGAGAAATATAACACTGCCGCTGCCTCCCCTCCTCTCGGGGTGGCATCCAGCGAACGTGGCTTATAACAATTAAATTTATTCGCTCGCAGGCTTTCTATTTGTTACCTAAAACAAAAAGTTTGTCTTAAACTTCGGCAAAATACTTAGTTAGGTTTAGTCGGAGGCGTCGAATACTTTTTAGTCTCGTATGATCATAAATAAATAGAATAAGAAAGGCAGCGCCTCTAATTGCCAATAAAGCTTACCAGGGAAGCATTAACGTGCCAGAGTAGAGCACTGAGGTACGTACAGTACAGGTACCATCGATGCAAGTGCAGGGTTAGAGTTTGCGACGTCTCATGTGGCTGGAGCGACTGTTTCAGACGGTTGAACGACCTTTGTTAAGGTGTCGTTTTCGGGCAGGTTATTTAGTACGGGTGGGGGCGGGTGGGGTGAAACTGGGTCACTCCGGGCCAGCCACCCACCAATTATGTACACGCTCGTTACCGGACACGCGTTTTTCAATCACATACATATTTAATTGGGCATCACGGTGCTGAAAATGTGTTTCAAATATGTTTTACAGGTTCGGTATTCAAATTACGTTTTAGATTATGTCTGCAGCTTTGAGATCTAGTATTTTGAATTAAGTATTGAGTTTTTTTTTCAAGTATCTTTAGATATTGGTTAGATTAGACTCACTTATGAAAAGTAAGATCTGTAATATATTGGCATCCCCGCCCTAGTTGAGTCAATGACTCCGCATTCCTGCGAACTTCAATCACCCCTATACATCTAACTTCCGGAACTCCTTACAAGACGAAACGTGAGCCCTAACTTGTTGCATGGATGCACCGGGGTGGTGGGCGGCGGGCGGGGTGTCTTCATAGTGAATGGGCGCGAGATGTCGTGGCCGGCCACGTGCTCGTATGGAGATCCACCATTGATAACAGGCTTATCGCGACCACGGATGTCAAACCCAGAGCAACACGGGGCTGGATAAAGGTGTATCTACCAACGTGCTGCGGCAGGTTAGGATTTAGGATACAAATCCTTTTTTTGGCCTGTTTCCTACAAATTTTCGTAAGAATAGATTTTAAACGCAGACAGTATTATTACGATGTATGTTTTCTGCACACTTTTATTCGCAATTCTAAAAAAAAAAACAAAATTTCTAGAGATTTTCTGGATTTTTCTTGTTAATTATTACCTGCTCAATAACAAATTTCGGATTCCGACTGTGTGCTTAGAACTCTTAAGGTGCATTCAGACCAAACGAGCATTCGCTATTCTAACCCCATACTCTACGAAAGTCGATCGTTACACGAAACGTGATTCGTTGATTTCGTAGAGTGGGAGATAGAATAGCGAATGCTCGATTGGTCTGAATGCACCTTTAGGAGTAATACTTTAGACGATATGCCCTTCTGAAACGAAAGCACTGATTTACGTCGTATAGTAAAGCTTAGGAATGTCCTTTCGCGTAGAGCCATAAAGCACGGCGTAGCGGGGCAATTAGCGTAGCAAGTGCAGCCTTGACACTGACCGCTCATGTCGCAGCGGCATGCAAACCATCTTCATCGGACAACAATAATAGTTGTGAACGATGAATGAACACATTAGCGCGGCGCCGGCGGCGGGCCCGCCGAGTCATTACGCGCCCCCATTAATCACTGCAACAATCGGCCGATATCTCGCTATTTACAAACGCGGGAGCACGTGCTCGCGCTCGTAGTACGGCGAGTGTATTGACCCATTTAGATAGCTCGACCTTCGCGCGGCCATTGTGTGCGAAAAACATAAAAATAAGTTTTATTGCGGCGTCGTTATGCGTATCGCCCGGCCCGTCACGCCGCGCGCCCGACAGCTGATCGCTACGTGACATTTTTATTTTATTCGCTCTCTTCCGGGGATTCTCCGAGATACGTGCCGGTGACGTCATAATCTGCTCGCGTACGCCCGCGGCCCCTGATTTATTATCTTAAAAGCTAGCGGTAGCGGTGTAAACTTCCACCCCGGCCCGCACTCGTGTGATTTATGCCTCGCCCGTCCGCAATGTCAGTGTTAATCGCAGTGCCTTGAACCGGTTCATGCGACACACGTTATGTCGCGTCGGCACCTAATCAATCGCTAACTGCACTGCCCATTTATCGACACGAGAGCTCGACGAGCTGAGTTAGTTCCTCGTGTTACGGAAATTCTCGCAACACCGCTCTTGGGTTCCGAGAAGTTCTTCAAGCCGTGGCTTATGTACTTTAATAGCTATACGGAGCTGCGCGAAAAACTATAAGGTTTTATAAAGGTTAATGTCGGTATTGGCCAGGGATGTGTGGATCTGGCTGCCACGGAGGCCGACATTCCGCGCGGCGCGCTCGGGCGCAGGCGGTTCGGGGAAGCGTGCGTCATCTCATCTCGCGTTCTACCGACAAAAACTACAATTTTCCCTTTCAATGCATTGAGTGGTCGCAAGTCGGTGATCATAAAATAAAAGCGCATAACGCCGACCGCGCACGCGTCCGCGTACTGTAAACAACGCGTTTCGGGAATTCCCTCTTTTTTATGCTCGCATTCCTGAGGGATTCCTTTTGTTTGTTTTTCTACCGTTTATTTGTTCCACTTGTTCGTCGTCACCTTGAAACCCTTTGAACGTGCATAGCGGTAAACAAATAGATCAGTAGCGCAACATTATTAGATGAACAGAAAAAACGGACTCGCTCATCCGAACTGTCTACCAAGAATAAACAAGCAAAAACTTACTACGATCGTGATGTCGCTGTTTAGAGTATGTAGATACAAATATTTAGATGTGTCTAGGTCATATTTCGAACGTATTTCAACTTCTTAAATATAAAACGAATCGTATTCCCAAGAAATATCAGTTACAACATATCTTTCTATTTTTTCTTTTATTTCTGCATTCATCTACAAATATTTTTATGCGATGGATTGTTCAGTCAATAGTCATAAATGCTAAAAATAATGTAAATAACTACATAAAGTTAGTCTTATTATCGAAAAAGAATCCTCAGGCAGTAAAGGCGTGAAATAAAAAGCTCTACAGCTCGAAGCTGCGCGCGAGTGGCGAGCGGGCCAAACAGGATGTGGGACTGGTTCTGCACACAGACGCACGCGCAGGCGACGGCACACAGGCGCGGTGGCCTCGCAGCGCCCGCGCCGCTCACGGAAATGTGCGTGCCGCGCTCAGGGCTGCCGATGTCGACTCAGGGCTGGCTCTTTCGTTTCGTAACGCTAGCGTTGTAACCGTTTTTTCTGCCGTATGAGTCGTATGACCCACAAATTCTTCATACATTGGTCTATTATTAGGTTTTAAATGGATTTAAAATACTATAATGTACGTATTGCGGAAAATACAAATCAAATTATTTATTAACTAAATATTTTGATTTGCTCTTTTTATTTTTCCCCAGTTTTTATTTTATTTTTCTTTGGTATATGAATATGACATCTAATATTTATAATACTATAATGTCTTCAAAAGTATTTTCTTCGGGATAATAAAGGTTGGTACGTTACCTTTTTTGAGTGAGAAAAGTTCATTTAAGTTCATCATGTGTAGATTTCCTTTTCTTTGGAGAGTAAATGAAAATTCCAATCTAGGTCTGGCAATTTAGACCGTCAACTCGAAGCGATAAGGTTTATTATAGAATGACAAAGAATTCTTAGATAGTCTGGCATTTCGGAGCTGTGCCGCAGCAAAAACCCGCATTGGAGTTTATTAAAACTTTCCTGACTGAAAGAGTATAAAACTAGCTAGGAGACAATATTTATTTGAACGGAATCTTCAATCATCCAGCTACTAGGAACAAATAGGCTAGAGCCGCGACAGTCGAGATTAAGTGTGTGGTTTAATTGACGAGGTTTCAATTGGGCTGAACTGCAGTAAAGTGGTAGCTCTAGCGAGCTCACTAGGGCTGATTCTATCAAAGTGTGTTGGATGATAATGTCTATATTTCATTATTCAAATATTGTCACTGAACATCAATATGAAATGCGAGAATATAGCCATGGAAAATTCAGAATGAAGTAACTGAACTATGGTAGAGTCCTAAGTCCTAACACATCTTGTATAACGGGAGGCTTATGCATTATAAATATAGGCACTAATAATTGAGATTTATGAACCCATTCACATCCATGACAAACAAAAATACACACTTCAGAACTTCTACCTAAGTCATGATCAGAAAAACGATTATTGCAATCAAAGATGAACCATTTCGCGGCTCGCCAGCGGCTCCTTTAACTGATAAATGCAAATAATTCTCGCTGGTAATTAGACCTTAGCTCGCCATCTAGATAGCCTTATCGGTGTCCTAGGCTGATCTGGGTTTGAAGGATGCTTGCCCTTTAAAAGGTAGCCGGTCTAATTATTGTATTGTTGCTAAATTGCTATTTATGTATCCACTGTTCTAATCAATTTGGGAGTGAAAAGTATTCTTTATTTGTTAATCGTCGTCATCATATCAGCTATAAGACGTCAACTGCTGAACATAGGCCTTTCCTTTGGTTTATTTATTAGAAATAGACATAAATCGGGTGTTTTTCAGTCTTGTTCATACGATGTGGAGCTGATTCAGTGTCATTAAGACTCTAGTTAATGTATTTGGCTTGTACTCATTTGTTAATTGTTTCTGATTCAACAATAACCTAAAATCGTTTGAATGATTAAAAATAATAGGACAGCTGGCTACATGTCTTTGAGAACAGCTGTTTTTACAAATCTAATAAAAGGGCACCTGTAGTCAAAGTGCGTGCGTGTCAAAGAGATCTCGAGCAGGTCCATAACAGGCCCTGTGAATGAAGCCGCCCTGGATATGCCCAAAGCGCTGAAATCTCTATCCAGTATAAAAGAGGCTTACAGAACCATAGTAAGTTCGCGTAGGCAGGATTGCAGTTACACTGGCTGACTCGAACCGAATACGATTCCGATTTAAATAACAGCCCTCCGCTATTGTGGACGTTAATGGTTAATCGGTCATTCCGATCGCTGCGTCCGATTTCGATATTGCGGAATAAACATTCTTCACGGTTAATGCGATTTTATGAATGAACGCCGGATAAAGGGCTGCGATTGTTCGATGATGTTACAATTAATAGTTCAGTTGCGGCTACAACTTCGATCGGAGCGCGCGGGGCGAATACAGAAATATGGATGACCTAAATTCCATTTTGGATCTGTGGCACATTTTATAAAGTTTTGTAAATTCAAAATGTAAGGTATCCTCAATGCTGCAACCCCTCGATCAGCGCCACGCGAGCTGGCTTCACCCCACGACTCTACCCCATTTTATAGTTCGCTTATAATACGACGCGTAGGTAGCCGAGTATAGCGCTAGATAGAGCGGCCGTTGCGATGCGATATTATTACGTCGCATGTGTGTGTGCGCGCACACTAGCGACTCCCCCGCCCGAGCGCTGTGAGGCAATGCCAGCCGACCCGCCATCTATTCTGTCTCTACAATGCCATAGAAAGTCGCCGTTCGACTGTGGCCCGACTCGCCTCGCCGAACTTTTCATACCTTCTCAAAGATTACCGTCCCGCTGTGGACATACCGCACGAGCAATCAAATCTTAGCCGGACGGTGGAATTCTTTATGGCGGTAATTTTGAATAAGCAGTAACTCCTCGCCTCTACGCTATTGCCAACGGTACGGTTATAAAACGCCGCATATCCGAGACTAGCGATAAAATAAACGTCAGACGTTTCCAAGTTTCTAGCGGAGAGAACGAGCGACGCGCTGCGCATCAGAAAAAGAACTTTACGACAAGATTAGAAAGAGCGGACGGAGCGGCAACGGCGCGCAGCCGCGTTCCAGGGGCGCGGAGCGGCAACGTCGCGCGCCAACGTCATTTACTAAATTTATTTTCATGAGCGCCAACTGCCAGCGCTGGCAATGCGATGACACTGCGGGCTCGAGCGCCGAGCGCGTGATACCGCGAATAAACTCAGTGGAATTATGTAGATATTCTATTTCTGCATATTGAAACTTGTAGTGATCGGTCATATTTTTGCGGCTAACAGGGTCGCTCGGAGCGCACAATAGAGCGGTTCGTTGCGATAAAGGGGTGACGCAAAGCAGGCAAGCGACCGAGTTAATGATTATTCGCAGCGTTGCGATGAGTGGCCGCTGAGTCAGCCGCCGCTGCCGGCGCCGCCTAGCACTGCTTTGTCCCGCATTCCTCACCCTACTTCGCTGAGCTCGCTCCAGCCTTAGTTCAGCTTTCAGCTCTGACACGATTCTCTCTAACAGGAAAATAATTTAAATTTGTAATGATAATAGGTGTATTTTCGTCGGTTTGTTTTCGTTCGGGACTGTAGGTACCCACACCTTTCGTCTGTCATCAGATGTTTGCAAGCTAAAAACATCTAGGTAATATATGAGTGGGCTGCGAAGGCGCGTGTGGTTCCTCGTAATTGTCGCGCAGGTGCCCAAGCATCTGCCGCCTCCTGGACTTTGACTTTTACCATGATATTTATTTATTCGCCGTACTCGTCCATGCCGATACGCGCGATGTTCATCGACTCGAAACACTGCGAATTCCCCTCCGGCTGTTAACTAAACTAGAAATGTATACGCCGCACTAATAAGCACTATTACTGCGTCGCTCGCCTGTCGTTATGAGTGCAGCTGCTATGATACTTGCCAGTATTTCAAGTTTCAAATGCTGACAATTATATATGTCGGCTCATCCTTTTCGCTAGAGACACTTCACGTTTATAACTTTAGTTATAATTAAAATAAACGCTGAATCAGCTTCATTACACATTTTATAGTTTCTCAGTAAACAGGCAACCGATTTTATACTCAGCACAAGTAAACAGGTTCGAATGAATATGATATTTTAACTTGCCTTACCTCTTTTAATACCTGTTTAAATAAATAAGTTAGATTAAAACTTTCTCAATATTATATGCATAGGTATCATAATTGCTAGCTAATCCTGACTCTACTAAATAGAGCACGTAAATAAAAATGTTTATAAGGTATTAATTAAGTTCATTTATTACAGGTAGACTCTAAGACTCTACTCGTACATCGCCAGTAGAATAAAAATAGCAGAAAACTAGAAAAGAGTTCACTAAATAGAGACCCTTTTGTAAAAACATTCTGCAGCAAAGAATGCGTTGTACTGTAGTCGAATAAACCCGGGGTCCTACCTGGGCCGTTGTAGGGGCCCGATGTACCCCAAAAAAAAGAGAAGGGTCGTAGCACAATGCGGGACCCCAGGTACCCGGTACCCAACCGTACCGAGCTCTTCTGTCCCATGCATTTTTAACAACGTGTATTCTTGCGTTTGGAATAGAGAATATTACGATTTTACGATGGGAACTTTTGTGTAGAATGAATTAAGAAATGGATCTAAGTTTTGAATAAATGATTGTGTCTGATTGTATTGGGCTTCTGAAAATGATAAATAATGAGACTCCGAGTTAGTACTGCTATCGTACGTCAAATTTGTTCTTTATGTATATCTTTATAGCAAGTTATACTTCATTGCAAATTGATAGAGTCAGTGGAATATGAGAGTCTTTGGCTTTTGAAGGATTTTTATTTTAAATCATTTAAGTACCTCGTTGAACGTGTGTTTGAAATCTTCCTCCTTTCATCTATTATTATAGAACGACTCTATGAATACATGTTGAAAATTAAGTTAGAATTGTATTAGAAAATTAGAAATAGTTATCCTATTAGTTTAGTAACAGTACACCCAGTTCCTGAAAGTCTTAATTGTTGATTACCTAGGCACTTTGCATTCTCGTATCCCATGCGGTAATAAACGCTATTGGTAATAATTTCTCATGGCGCGAGGTACGGTTGCGCCGGAGCAGGTTACGGTACTTTCGACGGCGCGTGGGCCGCGGCCGCGATCTCCTCCACTACTTACTGAACCAAATTCTTCACTCATCTTTTGTTCATTATTCGATCAACATTGTTCTGTACTCCTATCGATTGTCAACTAATTTAAGTGTCGTCTCTCTTAATGGAACACATTTTTGAGTTGCCTTCATACTGCTATGATTTCATGTTTCGAACAATGGCACGAATAGTCGATTCGCGTTGGGTGACCTCGCGTCGACCTCGGTCCGCTCTTAGTGTAACTTTAGTTGGTGTTTTATGTATGTACCTATCTAAACTTGTCTCCATCGCTGTTGCAGGGCTCGGGCGGCGGGTGCGGCGCCAAGCGGCGCGGCGGCTCCCCGTGCGAGGGCGGCGGCAAGGTCGCGCGCTGGGAGGACTCCATAGCGAGGCTAGAGGCGGTGGCCGCCGGCGCCGGCGGCGGGGACTGCTGGCGCGAGGACGAGGAGCGGCGCGCCTGCCGCCGGCGCTGGTGCGGCGGCTGGTGCGGCGCGCACGACACCATCCGCGCCGAGAACGGCAAGTCCTACCTCGAGCTGGGCGGCGCCGCGGCGCGCGCCTGCTGCGACGGCCGCGCGGCCGGCCGCTGCGCCTCCCGACGCTGCTACCGCGAGCGGCGACTCAAGATGATGAACCTCTGCGCGCTCAAGCTCGCGCGATTCCGTCAGACGGCGGACCCTTCCCTCCGGCGGTCCGTGCTCGTGTGCAACACGTTGCGAGGCATCGAGCGCGAGATGGAGCGCGAGAGCGCCGAGGAGGCGCCCTTCGAGCCGGCGTGCGTGCCCGGCGGCGCCGCGCGCTGCGAGCTGCTCGGCGCGCGGGACCCGGCCGCGGGCCGCGCGACGCCCTTCCCCTCCCCGCCGCCCCCGGACCGCGACTCCGGCTACGGCGACGAGGAGCAGCGCACCATCGACTGGGGCTCGGTGCTGAGCCTGTCGTCCCGGTCGGCGCTCGACCCCCCCGAGGACGCGTGGCCCGACGACTGGGGCTGGAGCGAGGACAGTTTCGTGCGGCTGCTGGTGCCGACGAGTTAGTGCACGGCGCGCGGGCAGGAGTCGCCCGCGCCCCACTGAGCTGTGATACGGCCGCGCGGGCGGCGGCGGCGGCGACGGCCCGCGCCGCGAGGTGAGGCGACGCCGCGCGGCTGCCGCGCGCCGCTGCGGCCGCGCGGCTCTTCTAGTCGGTCCGGCCGGCCCGGCGTCGGCGCGACGCCGGCTGGCGCCCGGCGCTCGGCGCCCGGCTCTTCATGAAGCGACGCCGACGCGACGCATACACGCAGTCAGTAGTTAGTATTATATAAATGCAAAAGGGAAGGTGCTAGCTTCGGACGTGACGCAGGACTTAAATGCGAGCCGAGTTATTTTTGATAGTTTTATTTCTTTAAGTGAATTCCAAACCGAAACTGAAGTGACTTAGCTAAATGACGTTATAATCGTTTAAATTAAAAACTCGGGTGTTTAAAATTTTTGTTGAAATTATTGTGTAATTATTAGGTAAAATACTATATTTATTATTTCGTTGAAAGGGTAAAGTAATAGGTTGAAATTATTTCTGTCTTGATATTTTCAATGATGCATCCGTACAACGAGCGTGACTGAGTTCTGTTATGTTATAAGGGCACACCAGCGCGCGGGAGCGAGGCCTCCTGTCCTACTCGACTCCTGTAAAGTTACACTACGTCCCTCCCTGGAGCCCGGAGCGCAGCCCCGGCTCGCTAGTCCGCCACCCGGAGGCCTCTCTGCCGCCCGCCGTGCCGTGTAAGGCATGTGCCGAATGCGAGTAATACGCTAGAACTGCTGACGTATGCGACGATTGGCTACATTAACCGAGACGAACAAATCTTATGTAATAATGTACTTAAAACTGCTGGACTTTCATCAGTATCGCATCCACAGTTTCTTGTCACAGCAACTGGGTGTCAATTAAATAGCCTTACCAGCTGAGAAATGTGAAAAATTATGCTTCAGCAGGATCGCGCATTACCTGGGACTGACCCCTTACGTGAGCTGGTGAGCGAGACACCATGTGTCTCTACTCACAACTATCCTTCAATCGGAATTGCATAACACAAAGCTCTGTCCATACTACGAGCGCCCTCTAGCGAACGATCGCTTACTTAAGATCATCCAACTATGTATGTAACGTTCTCATCGAATAAGTGACCATAAGTATTAACTATTTTAAACATTGAAAGACAGTTCCTATTCCTCCATAACTATAATAACATAGATAAAAGTATTGTGGCGACCTATACGCAGAAATAAACGTGATTTAATTTTAGTGTCGAACCATCGTTTGTTAGAGGGCGTTCGATTATAAAGTAGGTTCAATTCATTGGTAATAGACAATGTAGAATTCAGATAAAATGACACTGAAATAGACGCGCGCATCGGTATTATTGGATATTTCATAAAGAGTTACAATAGAAGAAAGACAGTGTGCCGCGCCGTCCGGTCATTAGCCACATGAGCTGTAGCCATACCATGAGCTGCCGCTACGTTATTAACGCGGACCTACTTTCTATCTGGCTCGCTCACTCCAATACGCGAGTACGAGCGGAATGGAAAGAAAGTAAATTCCCGTTAAAAACCCGGCGACAGCTCATGGTACCAACACCGGTCGGCGCGGGCGCAAGTCGTAACTATGGTAACTCACCACATTAGCAAGTCCAGCTGCCCTGCTCTATTAAAAACCAACAATACTTACACCAGTACCAATTTAAAAAGTTGACCATTCGATGAATGAAAACTCAGTTTTAAATAGAATCGGGCCGCAACTAACGTACGTCGTCGGCAAAGGCTCTGAAAAGGTGCTGCGAGGATTAGTGGTCGAGTAACATTGAGTGAGCGGAGCTGATCTGTGCCAAGCCGAACAAAAAAGCGCAGAACTCTTCAAAATAAATTAGTAATATTGGCGAGCACACTTCTCGCGGCACCGCCCTGTCGGCCACGGATCGGACTGCATGGACCAAGATACCCAACACAACATAATAGAGCAAAGTACAAATTTCAATAGAGTAAAATGCATTTAGTGCCCCGGCGCGTGTTGTCCACCGTTGTCAATTACTCAAATATTTGAATTGTGATTCGGTAGCTAATGAGAGAAAACTCTATGTTCTTAAATTTAGTGTACATAATATACGGAGTTGGGCATTAGGCGCGCGACGCGGCCGTTGTATATATGTGTAAAGTAATAATTTAATGATCGACGCGGATGGCCATCGGCCCGCGGGGTGTTGTAACGTACCACCTCCTATTCTGTCCAGTACATCTTCTCTACCGCTACACTTTATAAATAAGATGTCACAAATTGCCAGTACAGATGTGAACAATATTCTAGATATAATCGGGTTTTGAACCCTTGATGCACTGGATACATGTTCAGCTCAAACTATTATTTTTGAGTTTACTTTTAAATGATATTTTGTTAAACGTGTCCGTATGGTTGTGATGGTTTACTTAAGTAAGTTAACTTGTCGGCGAACTGCCATGTTCTGACCTATGATGCCTAATATTTATGGACTACTGCAGAGTACGTATAAGGAATTCTGAACTTTATGTATTTGCGTCGCATGTACTTGTACTATTTTGGAAGGTACTTAATAAATAGTCATCTGGAATATGTTTCTCTTGACCATAATTTTGTAATCATATTTTAACCATCGTTTCACTGACTATGTTGCAGGCATCAGACGAATTTGGTACTCCCAATTAATGTTACAGTACGAACTACCATGTCATCCTGTCATTTTATTGAAAATAGTCACCAATATTGTATACATCTAATTATTAAGTATTGTGAAAATGATGCTCAATGCAAAGAAAGGCTTTTATTGTACTTTTTCTGTCTCTTTCTGTGTTAGGTGTTGCGTCCAGAACACGACGTGTAGTATTGTAGAATATAAGAAGGCATTGTTGACTCTGGGATACCAGTTTATACCGACATCGACACTCCAGTCTTCCTCAGTGCGAGCCTGCTGTGGTCACTCTCCAATGCCGCTTAGCTTCGATCGATACTTTGTTTTGTCTTGATGGATATCGATGCACGTCGGGGATAAGAGTGACCATAGAGGCCCCGCAGCCGACCTTGCCTTGTGCTCTGGACGCAACTGTTTATTCTCATTTGCCATAAGCCGGGCGCCCGTGGGCGCTTCGGCCACTACCTAGTTGTGACTCAGCAATAATTGTTATGACGTTGACGATCGTACTTCTCATGACTTCTCTTCCTTGCGAATCTTTCAAAGAAATATTCGCAGCATCATACGTAATATAAATACACGTGAATGTGGATCTTTAGCGTTTTTCATTGCCATTGGTTACCAAAAATGACAGGATTTTTATTGAGACGTTTGTGTATAGATATTTTAGAAAGAATACTCCCATTAGAGAATTGTGAAACCGATTTGAATAAACTGATATTTAATTGCACATCGAATTGTTAAATCGTTCCTCAAGTTGAGAGTTATTCAAAACGCGTTTCGCGGGTTGTCTAATGTATGATATATAATTGTAATATATTATTGTTTAAGCTGTTGTGTCGGAAATAACAAGAACAGGAATAATTTTGTGAAACAATGGCACAAAGAATGAACATAAAAATTATATATATTATAAAAACAGAAATGTCGCTATAAGAGCAATTTTTATAATAAATATTTACTGTTGAAGAACCTCCGAGTTTTATTTAGCTGTCAGCGGCCGGCGGCGCCCGGAGCACTATATTGATCAAATAACGAATTAACGAAACGCGTGTGAACACTTTCCTAGAAAAAGCATTCCATTTAATCCACAACTTTTTACGCTGATCTATAAAAAAGGTGGCAAAATAAACTCATCTATTTGCACCTATTTCAAACTAGTAGTAGTATCCCTTTTATTGGATGACGTATAAGGCTATACGAGTGTACTTAGTCAAATTATTGTCCTGGTCAGTGTGACCGATACAACTTTTTCGTAAAGCTTCTATAATATCAATATACCGTAACTGTAAAGTTAAATATAACTCAGACAGCATGTTCCGGCTGCAAGAATACAGTCTTGGTTTCACAAGAGATGGATATTCAGAGTGATTGCAGGCTCAGTCAGGGTTATAGTAAGTATAGTAGGTAAGTAAGTATAATTATAAATATAATCATATATGAGTATACCTACCGCCAGATAGACCGACGATCTAAAGAAAGTGGCGGGAAGTGGTTGGATGCGGAGAGCTGAGGACCGAGTATGGTGGCGCGAATTGGGGAAGGCCTATGTCCAGCAGTCGACGACTATGGGATGATGATGATGTGTATACCAAAGAAAAGAGACCTAGTTCACCAACGTCTGAGGTGCAATTCGAACTATTCGTACGAATTCCACGTAAATAGAATTATGCCTAAAATCAAATCAACATGTAACATGGAAATTATTGAATTTGTTTCATAAAACTCCTATAATAATAAAGTTTACGAACACATCCAACGCTTTTAACATGAGTTTAACATATTGAACAAGTAGGTAGGCATTAATATTAGATGAGAGATGACTTGTGTTACTGATTCGGAAGAGACACCAAGTCACGCTTTGATTTTAGGATATGTTATGTATTTAATATTTACGGAACTAGGTACCGGGATAATGGGAATACTTTTGTGGTAGGGTTAAGCGTACAGGAATATACCTACAAAATCGTCACCTTAGTATATATTGTACTTACCTTAGCTCCATTCATTAAATCCTGAAATCGGTAAGAACTTATTCGCAATTGGGATTCCTCTGGTAAAATTGAAACCGTTTTTATGAACTGTAGAACCAACTATTGGTATAAAATAACTATTACATAAGTTCCTCGAGTTTACATATTTCAAAAATGCTTATTTAGTTTTAAAATTAATATTATATAATTAGCAGCAGCATAAATGCAGCGTAGAACAATGCATCCCACGCTACATGAGGCGTCAGCTCGCTTACTGTTCAAAACCTTTTCATTCGTCTGCTAACTTGTCCAGTATATTTTTCTTCTAGTTTCCTAATAAATACAAGACATCAAAGCTCTATTTATAATGGTATAATTCTAACGAAGTGATAGGTTTTGTGTGTAGCTGAGCCGTGTGAGACAGGCCAACCCCGACTGGTGAGATCATTAAATACCTAACGCGATTGTTTTATCGAAAGAATCACGCTACTGCTTCTATTTTATTATTGTTTGTGTCCAGTGCCTCGGCAGTTTATAAGGCAGTTTATAATACCGGAGAAAGGATATCTAGCAGATCGCGCAAGCTCTCCCAGCCAAGCCGTGGAACATTTTAAAGTGTTATTTATGTAGCCAAATCAATGAAAATACGTAAGTAGGTACTTGCTGGCCGGTACCTACAATTATTAAAAAATATAAACATAACTCTAAATTCGCTTTAAAAAAGTTAAATAACACCTTCAAAGAACTATACCTAAATTAAATCAAAATGGTAAATATTTTTTTTTTTTCAAATAAAACTAAAGGAGAAATTACTGTAATATAATACTGTAATCTAGAAATATACGAAAGCCGTAAAAGTACCTACTTAATCTAAAGACATTTGACTCCTCGTAATCATGAGATCATAATACCTAGTAGGTCGAAAATATTGACATTTGTAATTACACCCGAAGAAAAAATTAAAAAAAATCCAATCTTAGCTCTTCAATTCTTCTCCGTTTGCTTGAATGCCGTGGAGGGTTCTCTTGTGCTTCCACATATCGCCCGACCGCCTAAAAACCGACACCAAGGATAAAATAGGTAAGGAATAAATTAATAAGAAGAGAAAAGGAAATGAGACTTGGGAAATTGTAGGACTTGTAGGCCCTTAATCAGAATATAAAATATTAAATAGCTGAACTCGCTCAGATATTAAGTCAGAAATAAAAACTTAACTACCAAAAATGCTCGCTATGTAAAGAAAAATACACATTACAGATAAGAGAGGCATCTTATCTGTAAATTCTGTAATGTGCGTTTTTCTTGGGGGCTCTAATTAGTAAATTAATCATTAATGTAATTAAAGGAAGGTGAATACTACTCTGGCCTTGAGCTCGGGCGATAAATTCATGCGATGCCAGTAAAATCGACCCATACAGAATGCACATGCCAGCACAACACTACCGGCCTATGGGATAAAGGCCTTTGTCCACCGGTTGCACAAGGCTACGTAAGATTTCAAAATCGTGCGGAAGCCGCTCAAAGCCGTTACGAAGTCGCTGGATAAATGCCCTAAGGGTACCCGCCGTAAGCTGTCAGAATAGGTATTGTGACTTGGAATTTGCAACTGCCACGTTTCTCAGGAATTATTGGATTGGATATGATGGAGCTAATAAAATATTCTACATAATCAATGTACGTACCCTCTTGTACTCGAGACTCCCTCCAGTTGTTTTATAAATAAATAGCTCATGCTAAGCCTTTTATACCTGGAGGCCACGCACCTGAAGGTTGTACTGAAGAAATTGTCACGCGGACAGCAAAAGCCATCATCATACATAAATACTTACATATCGTACCGTTCTAGACCGGGAGAGAGAGACTAGTATCTGAATCCTGAACCACATCATCTTTTGGTTCAGCAACGTCAGCATGTCCACTGTTCAAACGTAGGTATATGAACGGGAAAGTCCACTGACATCAACTTTCCATACAGACATCTTCATTCGTGGCACTCTCACCATACATTAGTACCGCAGTAAATGTAACCAAGAGACCAGTTACCTGAAAGAAGTACCACAGACGTCACACTCGTGCGGTTTCTCTCCAGTGTGGATCAGCGTGTGAACGGTTCGAGCGTACGGTCGGCGGAAGGCAGCCCCGCATATATCGCATCGGTATGGCCTGTAATCAAACTACAGTTAGCTAATGCCATAAGGCAGCGCAAGCAGAACTACCCCCAACTTTTCCATCTTAACTAAAGACCATGTTTTACCTTTGCTGCGATTCTACAGGTTGGGTCCTGAACATTACTAATTAAGAAAAATACTTTGGTACTTAAGTATATTTAGTAGGTATTGTGAAAGATTTCGATTGTCGCTAGATAGAATGTCATTCAACCTTTTTGATCTGAACTATAAATTATTAATTTTCGTAAAGTTTATTTTTAAATTATGAATTCGTTTGACGCTATCATCGTATAAAAAAGCATACCTAATTATTAGTGACAAAGTATCTACTTATCACAACATATCCGAGTTAACTCATCTACTGCAGAAGAATGGTGCCCAAATCTGCAAAGACATCAAAAGCGGTGCGTAGGACGTCAGTCAGTTATCCTCTCCGAGTTAGATTTAAGCAAAATTAAGTAGAGGCTCTTTTTACTTGTATGACCAATATTACCGGCTGCCAAATTTAGACCTGGGCCCTATCCCACTAAACTTTACATATGTAAAATGTGACAAATTTGTAGAATTGTTTACATAAAACCGTACCACAAATATTACAAATATGTATAAGCGACAAGTCTGTATTCTACAAATATATGCATTACAAATCACCGTAACACAAAGAATGGGTGGTGTGTCAATGTAGTTTACAATTTACATATTTGTGTAATATGTAAAATTGTATTTATTACAATTTGTAAATTTAACAAATTCCTGTGACATAGAGTTTGTATTTGTTGGCCAACGTACTTCAGTTCCTAGTAGTTTTGCCACTATTACTGTAGAAATTCTTTGAATGACACATTGTCATTTTGGAAACACTGTGAGCATCACCCTGTTACATGGTATTGAGAACCTGACCCCAACCAACGTAACACTATAAGCAGTTGTTGCTTTGGGTCTAGAGCACAATTTCTTCTTGTTTCATGTTGCAGATTCGGACCAATAGCCTGTAGTAAATATTCCACCGTAGATTTGCTCACTCTAAATCGTTGATTAAATGTGAAATCAGTCACATAAAAAGTCAAAGTTACTCGTTCTTTGGTGTCTGACAACTGCATTTTCTTCGCTACCTGCTACTATCACTCGTACTCGACATGGTGTTGCGGTAGAATGGAACTCTTGTAATGAGATTGTACTTTTTACATGCGGTGATAGAATTGTAGATTTGTAGCTACAATTCTACAAAATTGTACGCATTTTATTACAATTAATCGTAACACAAAACTTTTACGTACAATTGTAGACTACAAATATGTAAATTTTCCCGGAAAACCACATGTAATATGTAAAGTTTTGTGATACACCGAATTGTAGATTTATCACTACAATTACATATTTGTAGAAATTTTCCGATACAAATTTGTAATATGTAATTTTTGTGATACGCTCGCTTGTATTATCTACATATATGTAATATGTAAATTGTAATTTACAATTGTAACGTTGGTGGGATAGGGCCCTGCCCTAAAAATAGGTAGTTTGGGTCTTATAAATCTCAATCACTTCTGGGTTCTGAACCCAACACTATTCTTAAGTGGTAATGGAAATCTGTAGTATGAGTACGGACCTCGAAACTGGAGGCGATGGAGGAAAATAATTAGAGTTGAAAAAGCGAAATAGGTAAGTGGCAATAGGGATAAGTGGGGCTATATTATTTTACGGCTCGCCAAAGCCGAGTCGAGAGCGATTAACCTTTTACGAAGCTAGTTTACGGCCAAAATACTCTAACTGGAATATAAGACTGCTTTTAAAAAAGTTATAGTTCTAGTCGAATATCAAAGTGCCAAAGTTCTAAGTGTTTTTATAATTCCGTTTGTGAGGTATGTAGCGCCATCTATGCGCCGGTGGTGTAACTAGGTTGTAGTTAGTTGCGTGTTCATCCGCGGGGAGCGCTACTAGCTATTCAGGTCGATGGACTTGGAACAGTATCACGGTGAGTAATCATTGCGATTGGGGAATAACCAAGTATTCTGGGCAATCTAAGTGATAATAAAATACCCAGTATTCAAATCATTATATTAATACTTAATATAATGTATGTCCTGTATTTAATTGACAAATATACATGAAAATTTAAGCTAATAAAATCCTTTGTTTTAAGACGCCTCTAATATACAGGGTGTAAAATATCTCCTAATATGAGTTAATTCACAGTTAGATATGAATTAACTCATTATTAGGAGTTTTTTTCGCGATTTCTTGGTTGTCTCCATAGTGAAAGTTTCTCAGCGTGACCGTTCCTAGTACCCTGTTCACTGCTGCTCTACGACCGATGATCCAAATGCCACTCTGTATTTAAAACACATAAATGATATAAAATTCGTAAATGTTATTCGCTTACCCAATACTTTAAAATACCTACGTAAAGACCGAGACCGAACTTTGCCTAGATACCGACAGTACCGACTTCAAGTTCAAATAACAATAGACGATATTCCGAAAAAAACTTTTGTTTTGAGACACTGATAAATTGTTATGTCTATTAGTAAAATTCGACTATTTTATTTGTATAGGTATTTTTTTTTTTATGACCGGTTTTTCATAGTTAATTTGATAATCTTTCATCATCAAGTACAACGATACACAGAGACAGCAATTATCTGTAAATTCAATTTAAACTGTCGTAAGACACAATACCTATAAACATAATTAAACGGTTAATTAGGCAGCACCTCTTAAAAATATACCTATCGACCTAACTACCTCATAAAACGAAACATCGTAGTGGACGTTGCCTATACGTTGGTACCTAAATATTGTGAAGTATATCTAAAACTTATGAAATATAGTAGGTATTAGAAGAGGTTTTAAGCTAGGTTACAAGAAACCACAACAACGAACAACAAGAATAAATTTACAGCTACGGTTCAAGGACTTCAAAAACTGTCAAAAACGTTAGGTGAGAATGAAATTTCTTTAATTTATTATACTGATAGCATTAGGTATATGTAACCATAACCGGGTGAATATCTGAGCGTGTCAACCGCTAATTTTGGTGGTATCATTTTTGCAGAAGTTTATCCGTTACAATGTGCTTCTTTGTCATTTGAAGGAGGCGGTACCTTATACAAATTACGAAGTATAACATTGAGACGTTTAGAAACCTCGGCAAAAATGTTGCCACCAAAATTAGGCGGTTGAAACGCTCAGATATTCACCTAAACTACACCCCTAGCCAACCCACGGAGCAAATCCACCGTGGGTGAAATACGCACGAGCTACCTACGCGCTATGGATCTGTTTACAGGTCAATAACTTACAATATACAAGCTGGCACGTCTTTCCGTACGTTCAAATGTATACTTTAATACAGTATCGTAAGATTGGGGATGGAAATTCCTAATTAGGTAAGATAATAGTTTACTAAAGTTATCTCTTATTAAAAGCCCCAGACTTCGTTCTCTACGCGCGTAGAGTACTTACTGCTAGTACCTATCATGAAATTCATGAACCTACAGGAATGATTTGGATAGTCGCTTTTTTTTGTTCTACACAATTGACTATGTCCTTTATAAATCACATTGGGCAGAACGAGGCTACGCATATAACTAAGCGGAAAGGCCTACGTCCATCAGTGGACTGTGATGTATGTATTGTGGTGATTTCGGTACAGGTATACTTAAATCTTGTATCATCATTATCATCATGATCATCAGCCAATTGATGTCCACTGCTGGACATAGGCCTCCCTCAGAGAATTCCACAAAGATCGGTCGTGAGCTGTCCGTTAGAGTGTCCCGTCAATGTATGGAAAAAAATTTTTTTTGAGCTACAGTTTACCGAGAGGCATAATTTTTTTTGTAAATTTACACACCTTCCGAAACGAGTAAAAAAAAATTAAAATATATGTCATCTTTAGGGCTCTAGGGATCATCCATTAATTACGTCACACCAATTTTATGAATTTTTGACCCCTCCCTCCCCCCTTGTCACATTTGGTCACAATTAACTACACCCTCCCCCCTTAGTGTGACATCACATGTAGATTTTTAGTTTAAGAAGGTAACAATTACAACATCACTTTGAAAGTAACTTTTTATTAGGATTGCTTAAAATGATTTATAAAATTAACGAAGATAAAATGAACTTATGTTTACTCCGTTCAAGGATTTTGGATTTCCTATTCTTTTATGTTCATGTATTCATGTACGTGAGGTTTGTGACGTCACAAACATAGAACTCCCCCCTCCCCCCTGTCACGATATGTCACATTTTGTGGTTCCCCTCCCTCCCCCTTGAGGTGTGACGTAATTAATGGATGATCCCCTACCGCAGTGTAAAGATTTGATTTTTTTCTATTTTTCCGAAAAAAAATATGTACCAAAATATGTTTATATATAATTATAGTATTTTTTTTTTATAAAAATAAATTAAATAAAAAAATATAGGAAAAATATAATTAAAAAAAATCCATACTACATTAAATATTTTTTCTTCTCTTTTTTAATTTTATAGCTTATCTTAAATCTATATTGCATGAAAAATATAATTTTTTTGATTTTCAGCCCAAGGAGCCGAATTAAAAAAGTTTTTATTTGAAAACTTCAAACGATGGTAGAGCCCTAAAGATTTAGTCTTTTTTTTTTTTATTATTTTTCCCGTAATCTACAATTTATTTAGAGGCTTTTGGTAGGTCTCGCGTAAAAAAGTCAATTTCGGGACACTCTACTGTCCGCATCCATTGGACAGCCGCAACGTTTACCAGGTCGTCGCTCCATCTTGTGGGGGGCCTTCCCACGCTGCGCCGTCCATCGCATCTTGCATAATCTCTAATATTGTCCTGACGTTTCAGGCGTGACATTCAGGCAGACATTAACCGTAGGTGGGTGATTTTCCGAGGAGCGATTTAACCGCTCGGATTCATCATTGTTGTCCCGCGATTCTTACCAAAACGGAAGGTCGAGTAGCAGCAACATTGATTATGCTAGACTAGGTATTGGTACCTACTGAATTACGTTTACATTAAAATAACACTCTTAGGGTCATCTGTCTTAATAATACTTGACGAAACGACAATGATGAAATAAAACCGCCGAAAACATTAAATATTCGCCCAGGTAGGTACGCGATTAAGTCCTAATTCCAATATGTGTAAAAAAAAACATTCAATTACCAAAACTACAATTTATGTACGTAGATTAAATCTAACTAATCTACTTAACCTAACCTATATCTAAGATTGGCCCTTGTGGCATTGTACCGAGGATGCTGGCGGCATTTCCTCGCTGTATCGCAATACTCAATTACCTTTTTCAAATGAGTACCTGTCAATTTTCGTCGCTGACTCTTACCTCTGATCGGTATGAATCCGCGCATGCTCGCGCAGCCGCGCAGCCGCAGTAAACGTCTTGGGGCACGCCGCGCACGCAAAGGGCCGCTCGCCGGTGTGCGTGCGCCGGTGGTCGTCGCGCTCCACCTGTGATCACACGCTCGTGAAAGGGGTGAAGGTTGATGCCTTGTGGTGTTGCCAGGCGAAATGCGAAAGACTGGTGAACGCTAAGAATGCCAGGGTGCTTAGACAAGATGCCAATCGCTAACGTTTAATCAACAATCGTAAACGAAAAGCAGCTAACTGTCTTTGTGGCACTAATATGAAAGAGTGTCAGAGAGGGAAAACTACGACACGCTACTAAATCCTAAGCGTTAACGATTGGCAACTTGGCTAAGCATCCATTTCTCTCTCATTTCCTCTTTCAAATCTCAGGCTACGGTCTCCTATTCGACGCCGTAGGTTGCGTATAGCATTTGTCCATAGATGGGAACTTTGAAAAGGAGACTAGGCGTGATGTGTCACTCTAATGATGTCTTCGTTGGAGTGACAGAAAAATCCTCGAAATTTGCGGATATCGTAGTTCTGCGGTTCTTGGTACACTACGTTTCCAAATAAAACCCTTATTAAGCATGCCGTGGGACTAGATCGATGATGACGCGACGTTTACATTATCTCGTGATATTTATTTTATATATATACAGGGTGACTCGGATTCACAAAAAAAGGGAATAAAACGCGGAAGAGCCATCGCCTGGCAACACTATTGCCTTGCGAAGCGCGGAACGAAAATAATAATTAGCAATATCAACATGCGATTCAGAAGTTTGATATCTGTTTAATAGGTTGTAATACTGTGGGAAGGGTGAAGTTTGATGGACCTTAGAAGGTGCTCAAGTGAGTGATAATTACTGTTTATTTTATTTATACGATACCCTAGTTCATACTTGTTCTAATTACTTATGGAGGAAAAAAATTGCGCCTGCTATTTTTTTTAGGACCAAATACTTGAATTCACAAGGACAGATTATATAACACAAGTATCAGCAAGCCATTCATATTCATCCTTATGCAGCGCAAATAACAAAGAATTATAAGTGAGCATGCAAAGAGACATGATCAAGAGGAACAATCAGTTAATCATACGCCAAGCCCATATTCTTCTTCTAAGAAATCTGATGATATGATATGACATCCCATTCTTAAGTTTTTAACCTAACCTTAGCACAGCTATCCTACTATTACCCATATTTATTACACTGACTGAAGGACTCTGAAGTAATGATTGGTATACTTGCCTTGGAGGTTATCATGACGTAATAATGCGATTCAGTTTAGGTTCAGGGAAAGGGGACAGAGATATACATACAACTCGTATAACCTTGTCCCATTCTCTCGACCTAAACTGAATCGCATTACTACCCCCTGATCGGACCAGGTAATTGTCGCTAAATCAAATACGAGTAGGTAAGTATGTTCCCATCATGTTAATATATTTGATTATCGTCAATAAAAAAAATCCATTCAATTATCCATGTTGATATAAAGAAAAATATAGTTAGGTACCAACCTATATATATGAATATATGTAGAAGGTACTAATGTTCCAGAGGGACTCAAAACTTAACCATGATTACTTCTCATAGAAGCGAAGGTAATAATTTATTAGTAAGTATCGATCCTTTCCCGGACTAGCTTAAGACCCATTTTCCCGTTTCAAGGAGAACCAGAGTACCTGAGACCCCGTGCTCCGTTAGATCTACATGTGATCTGGTGTCATGTTTATACTGGTTACATTCAGGACGCATTGATGAGGATGGTGGTGAGCCCGGACGGCCCCGATTCGACCGGATTCAGGCTCGAACAAAAGTTGTCAAGGAGAATGGTACGGATACATTTAAACACAATATTTATCTAAAGAATACGTTTGACTCCGTTAAAATATAATTAAGTTATCCGATAGGGATATTAGTTAAATATAAGCCAGCATTTTTTTGTTTTTTTCATTGAAACAAGCAGAATTTTACGAAAATGTGGCCCCACATAAAGTCAAAGCATGTGATACTTTCGCATTTTGGCTTAAGTGAATGATTACATGAACTATATATTGTTGACAAATAGTACATAAGCTATATTTTGGAGTAGGTAAATGGTAAATTTACCGTCTCCTAAGAGTCGACTAAGGGATTGAAGTAAAGCTTGTCCACGAAATAAAGTAGCCATCGTAAAATCAGTCTCCACTGTTACACAATAGTCCCATGTACTTCTAACAGCCATGGGACTGTAAATTGATTCTTCTTTTTTATGTTTAACAATCCAATATCCAAAAGCATTCGCTTAAAAGTCTTTAAAATCAAAATAACTTCAGATACTTACCTAATGCTTAATGAAAAAGTTCACGCCCAAAAAAGTACGATCTTCCGAGACGATTTAAACAATGTTAGACTTGAAATAGTTAGTAAAAATTGTAGGCATGAGATTTACAGTTTATTATAGTCGATATTGTAATTTAGACCTTGTAGTATTGTAGTTAAGACCCATTGGGAAACTAAATGACCTATGGTAAAATAAGAAGAAACACTACTAAAATTTAGAAGTTTAAATAAAAGTCCACAATTATGGAGAAATTGATATAAATATCAACCACAGCGTCGGAGAAGAACGGCAAAGAGCCCTTCTTTCTAATAACATCCATGCAAAGGTAGGTATGGTCTCATTAACACCTTCGCCGACACTACTTCAGACACAATAGAAAAAACAATGACATTAGTGTCCGCGAAGGTGTTAAAAAAATAATTATCCGGCAATATCTACTTTATATCGTGGACAACCCTTTTATCACTGAACAATCAATTATTGATTTATTGGCTTTAAACCAAGATCGTGTTCTAAAACTGCGTGATTATAGAATAATGCAAGTTTTAAGGTTTGTATATGGTATAGAACTGGTCTTTAGTGTCTTTACTCAGGTTCCGTGTCATTTTACCCGCTTGGCCACCCTAGTCACGCCCTTAGGCAGGGCAACGCAACCCTTCAACCGTAAATAAGGCAATACACCTGTTCGCGACAAGTGCAGTCATTATATATACGCGTCACGATTACTTGTGAACTTGATTAGACCGTAGGTCAGGGTTCCTACGATCTGCGCAGTTAGTAATGGTGAAGTATGAGCAGTTTTCTGATTTGTGGTATTTTCAGGTCATTTTTAAGTTTTTATCAGATAAAATAACTAACGTAGTAATTAGACAGTAAATTAATTCTGGCAAATAAAGACGTACCGCAGAAAGAAACAGACACTGTCAACGAATATAAGCAGGGTATTCCTGAAAAGGCTTCCACTCAGCTTTGTGTCAAGGCATCTTTTGGATTTCTTGACGCTGGTGGATATATTATAGTTGTTTTTTTTCTAACCTATACCAATTGAATATAAATTGATATGTAAGCTGCTGGTGATAGGTACTTTGCACGATTTGTTAGGCACTTTTTACAAAAAAAGTGTGTACTGTAGCAAAAGACTAGGTACATAGATACTACCTACATTATTTAAATGACTGGGCTTCCAGTGTACTTTATTATAAAATTTTTAAATGCCATTCCTAACTTACCTTGACTTTGAAGGCCTTCGGACAGAGATCGCAAGGATAGGGCCGCTCACCAGTGTGCATGCGCATGTGGATCGCTAGGTGTCCTGATTGGTTGAAGCGGCGTCCGCACACACGACACGGGTAGCCCTGCGCACGATTCAATACTTAGTGTTTTACAGATGTTGCAACTATATGGTTTACTAGTATGTTCACATCATCATCATCATCATCATCAGCCTATGATAGTCCACTGCTGGACGTAGGCCTCTCCTATTACCTATGCGTATAGATGCATTAGGAGGTAAATGCCCATAATCGCCACGCTGGGCAAGCGGATTGGCGATCGCAGTAATGTGTCCACTATGATGACGCTGCTGCCCATCATCAATCTTTAATCAAATATGGTCAGTGACACTTCAATCCCTTAGTCGACTCTTACGACACCCGCAGGAGGAGTTGGGGTGGTGACAAATGTATTCTTTCTGCCGTCACCACACGGCTTTCTTTCTGCCGTCACCACAGGGCTTATCCTTATCCTTATACCTACCTAAGTTATGTAGTAATCCGGCCTGGGTTCGAAACGCGGTAAGGGCATTGCTTTGTGTTCTCTTTTTGTTGATATAGGGAAAATAACTGTTTGGCATCAGTACCAAGATCTTTCCCCGCTATTATACTATTAATCCCATTTTAATTACTTTTGTTCCACATTTAAGAAGAGTAAAATATTTGTAAATAGTACCTACTTACAAAAATAAGGTAACATAATGCTAGTGATGGCTTGAAGCAAACTGCAAGGATAGATATTAAGTCCTCCTTGAAATGGCGCCTGATCGATCAGATTTAATAACAATTGCTACGAACTGCTCCACATTCAACCAAAACTTACATAATTGTTAAAATACTTTTACATATTTCGCAACAACATGTCTTTTCACTCGTGTGCTATGTGTCTGAGGACCTACGGCGAAGATTGAAAATACGAAGCAATTTTCTTTCTCACTCCTATTACGCCTCAATTAGAGAGACAGAAGCAGTTGTTATATTTAGGTACTATTTTCGATGCCACTAGCGCCCAAAAGGGGGGTATGGTATAGGGTACCATTTCGTTCGTTCAATCAACAAATTCTACAATATCCTTTTTGCTAATACCTATAATAGGGAGATAAATAGACGAACTAACAAACGAGACATGCACGCTCGAGGATCTGCCATTGATCTGCCATCATAAAATTTAAAATGGAAGAGTTTTAATGCTTGAAATTGACTCTTTAACACAAAATCAACTGCCAATTCCCTAAAGCTCATACACCCTCTTTTGTGCATAAATGGTTCTGTTCCGACATATTGTGGCTTAAATTGAATGCATTATAATTATGACACATCTCACAAACCCTTCAAGCTAGACACGACCTTCAGAAATGAAAATGCCGACTAAGAAGTAGAATAACAAATTGGTCATAAACGAATCCCTCATAAACGTCTCCAAACTTGGTTTTGGGTGTCCCTTTCTATCTTACAGACAGACATACCGATAAGGCCGAAAGGGACAAACAACATTTAGCGGCTTCCTAAGTTAGCAGACGTTTATGAATAAGGGTGTTAGAGTTGATGTGTAGGCCTACTTTTTACGTATAATGTACAGATAAAAATTGATAAATTCTTACCGGCTTGGACACTTTGTGCATCTTCTTATGCGTGTGAAGAGCGCACATGCTGCCGAGGACCTTGTCGCACTCTTCACACACGTACGCCATGAGAGGTGCACCCGATGGCCGGTCTTCGCCGCGTTTGTGGCGGTAGAGCTCCCTGTAATTAAATGGTTTCATTATACTTATTTTCTAAGTTGAAATTGCCATGACTATCGTTTTCATTATTAAAAAATTCTAATTATGATGGTCCCGGGGGGCTACCATGATCTCTTATATGTGATTCAGTTTAGGTTCCCTTTTGTCCGGTCAAACCTTTAGGCTCTCGGTTGCACTACGTCTGGGCTCAGACTGTTTAGCCCCACATAAATGCCACTGCGACGCTAATGTGTCTTCGAATCGAAGGAATTACATGTTCTCTTATGCAGTCGGAGTGCTGGCCGTATAGCCGCCATGCTTCCTAAAATGACATCCTGCGCCGAGCTTTCACCTCCGCGGGATTGCCTGCAGTGTTGGAGCCTACGGGTCTAGACGGAAAGCGGGCAGATGGGATGACCCTCGTTCCCTGGGAGCTGGGGCAGCCTCTAGTATGGGACGCCACATGTGTTGACACCCTGGCACCGTCCCGTCTCCAAGGAACCTCGAAAAAGGCCGGAGCGGCTGCGGAAGCAGCTGAACTCCTCAAGCGGCGCAAATATGCAGCTATAGATTCCAGCTGCATATTTGTGCTGTTTGGGGTAGAAACACTTGGCCCCTGGGGACCTGGAGCCCATCAGTTATTTAAAGGGCTCAAGAAGCGGCTCGTAGACGACACCGGTGACCAGAGAGCTGGCTATCACCTCACCCAGCGAATAGCAATTGCTATTCAGCGAGGTAATTCCGCCAGTCTTCAGCAGGCTTAGCACATGATTGGTGCGACAGTATGTCGCCGCGAGATAGATCTCTCGCCCTTCACTAGCTATATTAACAAAAGAGGGACGGATAGACTATCTCGCGGCGAGATACTGTCGCGCCAATCATGTGCTAAGCATACTGGGCACCCTACCATCGGGCACGGAGCGCGAGCCATAGCTAAAATCCAAATCTTGCAAGTCAGATCTTGAAGGCATCCTGTGGTATGCAACTTAAATCCTCGATGGATGAGAAACGCAACGAACTTACATTTACGAACTCAATAAAATGTTGTTTAAGGTAAAATCTAACCTTGCAGTAGCAAACAGCTGGTTACACGATCCACAGTTCCACATCTTGCTGCTAGTGGCATTGCTGTACCGTCGGTCCCTTTTATTAATAGCTTGCAGGCATCCTATGGTATGCAATTTTAGCTCCTCGATGGAAGAAAAACTAATGCTGCATGTATCGCAGGTGCAGGATACCTCGTCCTTTAAGGCAGCCTGTGAGAGATGAGATATAGGTAAGTTGTAAAGTAAGCTTTCTCCGAATAAAATAAGACAACTAGCTGTTAATAAATGGTACCTATATGTCTTTTATGTCTGGGGATTAAGGATAATGATAATTTTATTTGATATTAAAAGGCCGTAAATTTGGTATCAAATGGTTACGTTATTGTGAATGAAGGTTGCCTTAACTGCGAACTATTTCTATCATTCGAACGAAGGAAAATTCTTAGTAGCTCAACTCCAGAGGGCCAGGGGGTTATGTATACCTATGTAATCAAATTTGACAAGACATACGACTTTTATAGTTAGTATCTGGTGACTCATGATTTAGATAGAGACATCATATCAGTGCGCCCAATTAATTAAGATGAAGATAAGGAAAATCTGACCAAAATACACGTAAATTTTACAATTAGAGACTTAATTAAAAAATAAAGATACAGGCAGGCAGATAGAATAAGATTTGAGAGCTTAGATTCCTACCTCTGATGGACTGAAACTCTGACTTTGGTCTGGGACAAAGCAAGTCAGCCGGTGTCTGTCCAAGGCATCGGCATCGGCAAACAGCCCGTTACAGAAGTCACAGACATACATAGTGAGCAACTTCCGCGGCGACACGCTAGTCTTGCCATCACTTGTGGTGCAGCACAGTTGTTCTGCAAATAACAAGGCCGGCTTTAACTATGGGGGGCCCCTGGGCACCCAAGGATTTTGGGGCCCCTTTCGAAAGGAAAGTAAACGTGAGAATAAATGTGAGGAAAGTTGTCGATCTTTCGGGGGCCCCCCTGAAGATGGGGGCCCTGGGCACGTGCCCTTATGGTAAAGACGGCATGGGCAAATAATAAGTGTAGGTAGGTTGTTTAACATTGTATGTACATAAACAGACATATACCGCGAACTTGGACATTCGTAAATTTCGAGGATTTGTCACTATCACTACAACAAAGACGTTATTAAAGTGACAAAAGCAAATCCTCGACATTTGCGGATTCCGAAGTTCGCGGTAGGGCCGCAGTATACCAAGCTTCATTAATTTTGCTGAGATAAGTAAGTTCACGTTGAAATTGTTATTTCTAGCATTTTTCATATTGCACTTACCGGTGGGTTCAGTTTCTAAAGCGGTAGACAAAACACGTTCACAGATGCCACAAACAAGCCAGTAGGATTCGAAATCTAAATCATTTTGTTGGTTTATATCTGAAACAAAATAATAATGATCCCTATAAGTTAGGTAAGGTAAGGTGGGGTAAGATGAAAAGGTTGTTTAATGGGGTAAGACAAAAAGCTACCAGCTGACGTTGTGCCAGAAGGACGACTTTTTGTCTTCATCATCATCATTTGGCCTTGAAAGTCAATTATATCACACCAAACAAGCAGTGTTAGGACGGAGACAGCGTTTCTCATGGCTGTGTAGGCCAATACGGGAGCGACAAATACGACCACAACTCTGACAGATGTAGTGGGCCTGTGACGAACCGGTACCGCGCTGATGACGCTTGACGCGCTTACTAGCGAGTGTCTTAAACCAAACATCGTCATGGATTTTACCCCCGTCTAATACCAGTTTGCGCCACTTATCTCTGTCCTCGGCAAGCTTTTCCCATTTGTGGACCGAGATGTTGAATGCGTGCATATCTCGCTTGGCACAATCTTTATGTCGTAGCATTGGCCTACCAACATTTCTCTTGGCATCTGCTATGGCACCAAGCATTTTTGTCTTACCCCATTAAAAAAGCCGTTTCATCTTACCCCACCTTACCTTATTCAAAAGCAAAAAGGGACCAAGGCTTCCAGTATCATCGAACACATTAGTCACATTACTATTGTAATATTATCATCTAAAGGTCTCAAATTTATGTAAATAAGTTTTACTTGTAGGTACTCTACCTACTCACCTTCTAATTTGGGTTGTGGGTAATCTGCTGGTGAACTGCTGGGATGCTCATCCAAGGCTGAATCCGAGGTATGGAATGCGATTGTATGGTCTAAAAGCTCAGAATCTGTAGTAAATATCTCATGGCAAATGACACAGGAGTGTAGCGCCAACAAGTCGGGCCCGGTATCGCCAGAATCCTGGAAAACGTCATTCTCAAGATGTAGTACTTTTAATTGCTATTTTTATTCTGTAGGCGCTTGCAAATTTTACAAGATTTGAGAAATTGTGCTTTAAGTTTAGTAATAAAGTCATAATTAATATATACCAAAAATTATTGACCTTATTTGCGTTTTCTGAGACCTGAATTGGTAACAAGAATTGATTCACCGTATTGTCATCAAGTAAAGTCGGCTCATAATTATTAAGTAAATTATCCGATTGAACAATAAACAACTCCGTATTTTGATCAGTATTTGTGGTATTAGTCAGAAATGATGATTCTCCATCATTTAAGTTTTTGGTAGTATCAAAAATAATCTGATTGCCTAAATTCGTAAGCATGTCATCAGCTACATAGGCTAGATCTTTGTTAATATTGGTTGAATCTGTTACGATTGCATCAGTGTTAAAAAGCAGATAGTCGGCATCATAGTGGTCTCGTATCGTATCAGATAGCTCTTTGTAGGGGAAATCCGGTGGGTCGAACATCATTGTCAGTACCTGTAAAGAGGATTTCAAAATGTAGCTAACCGTTGCTTTGCAATAGTAGATTGTGTCACAAGGGATCTCAATGGTATATTTCCGGCGTGGGCGTATATTGAATCCTGAATCGATGTCTCCGTTTTATTAATTAAGAACGTACTGTTTATTTACATATTTCATTGTAATTTTTTAGGCTGGCAATAGAAAGTCCTTGAACAGAAAAGCATCAGAAAAGTGCCACTTTGATCTTTGCTTTGATCCCTCCCTGCGGGGAAGAAAAGGCCCGTATTCGAATGGGTGAGGTTTTTTGAGCATGTTAACGCCTTCAATATTTTATTTGAAATGTATATTAGTTTGATAAATTTAGAATAAAATAAAATTGGATTCTTTTATTAAAATTAACTTTTAAAATACTAAATCTCCACGCATGCAAGCTTATGTTTAACAGATGCAGAAAAACGCGCTCTCTTTGACATTGACATTCGCTTGTTATTGTTGATGTTCAGCGAAAGATACATTTCTATTAAAATTACAGTTTACAGTGAGTTTGTAGTGCTACAAGATGAAGGCCGAGGTTGCATCTTCATCGGAAAAGCCCAAGATTCCTTTGCCGACACTTTCCCAAATAAACGCTGACCGTATAACGCAGGTGAGTGAAAAAGTAGGGTTATGATTGTTATTTCGCAATATTGGACAATGTTCTTTGAATTAGACCTATTATTAAACATCTAAAGCCGTTAAAATACTTATTCGATTTAAAGAATCTCGGATATAATGCCACAGTCAATAGCTATTTGAATAGGACCGCCCACCGTATCATAGGTTATAATGTTTGTATCGGCCCATGTTTCTACGTTATAAAAGCTAAAATAGCCTAAACGTTTAGATTTTATTGCTCCGCCTGCCCTCATTTACTACATGTATTTTTCAGGATGTGGATAGGTTTGTGTCTTAATAGGAAATACTGATTTTTTTTTCGGTCGCTATCATAATGCTATGATAGTCTATGATGATATACAATCTCTCGTTGATGTGTCTCAATTCAATTTTTATTCTCACATATCTATTGTATTCATTATATATTCTACATACCTAAATTGTGTTAACAACTAATATTACTTTTCATGCTCTCAATAAAAAAGGAACAAAATTATGCATATCAGGGGGCTTAGCACATGATTAGTGCGACAGTATGTCACCGCGAGATAGACTATCCATCCCTCTTTTATTCATATAGTTAGTAAAAGATGGAAAATCTATCTCTCAGCGACATACTGACATACCAATCATGTGCTAAGCAAACTTGTACGCTATATAAGGTGATTGTTTAGGTTAGGTTAGAAACACCAAACAGTTATAAGTTTTTCACCAAGCATGGGCAGCTTGAATGTATACATATTTTTAGAAGTGACAAGTACATACACTCAGTAACACTTTAGGCATGGGATGTTTGGTGAGGGCAATTTAAACTCATTAGGTCATCTGAAGCCTTAGAGAATCAATTAGCTTACAGACACCAATTGGGACTTAGCTGGAAACATTATAATGTTCCAAGAAAAAATAAGGATTTACTCAGGGGACCAGCATGTTTCAAAGGCTAAGCTATAACTTGGCTTATCAAAAATATCACCGTACAAGTCTACTGTTAATACCGAAAATGGTTTTGTACAGTCAGGGGTAAAATGTAGGTGTACCAAAAATTCTAAAATATGACCAAAGTACCTTATTGTAAGTAATAAAAGTGCTACTACATGCTAGTACATGTTTTTGAATGCATTCATTTCTATTATGTGTTTGCATTTGGCTTTATATGATATTTAAAAACCGTGCATTAACTAATAGAACTGCATTCAATGTGCCTCAAAGCAAAGCTCAAGGGATTTTATAGTAAACTTTACCATGGCTAACATAATTTAAACTGAGCCTACTGGTGTCACCCAAATCTATATAACATTCCACCTTGAATTGTATAACTAATCAACATGGTTGCATTTTAGCTTGCAAATCAGTACTGGTCACCGCAAACCGAGGAGAGTCACTTGCCTTATGATGCTGCTATCGTGGAGTCAATCTACCAAGGAGAAATCCTTGGATCAAAGTAAGTCACACATATATTTACACAAGTAAGTTTCACTTTCAAAATTCCAAACTAGACTGAGCCTAACTGATTTTAACAAATGAATAAATTTGGGGTCAATAGCCTCATAGATAGTGCAATGACCTTTTTGGTTTTTCAATTTTGCCAGTTATTGGAGCTGCTTGAACATTGCTGTTAAAATTGAATTATAATCCTTAAATCAAATCTAGACCGTTTATTTGAAAATATGCATATTTTGAATAATGATTTATAAGTAGTATCTTAAAATATTTTTGTAATATTATAAAAAATTTTGGTAATTTATTTCTAAATGTGCATGTGTCATTTAAATAAAACTCACTAAACTATTCAATTTCATACAAATAATCTTAAATAGTTTTGATTTTTTTTATATTACCCCATATGTATGCATATTTACTTAATTCATATGCTAGCAATGAGAACAATTTTTTTTTATATGTTTATAGAATTACTAGCATTGATATAGTTTCAATTGATAAATAATTGCCTGCCTCGAATAAAATAACTGGCCAAAAGCGTGTCAGATTACGCATCCATACAATATATGTAAAGGTTATTCTTCGGAAACGTGCAGAATGGTTAGTGTATTATTATTACAGGGTATGCTTTTATAAATTAAATTACAAAAAATCTGATATTCCGTCAGTACTTCTGGATTTTATAGCTGGATAATAGTTATTCCTTGATAAAAAAATTCACGACATTATTAACATATTATTTTAACGAAAAAGGTATTAACTATGAATAAATATGTTTAGAAAATATGTCTGGAAACCCGTGTGCACCGGTCATTGTGGTAATCTTTGGGGAGGCCTATGTTCAGCAGTGGACGACTTTCGAATGTAATGATGAATACAAAATGTCTGAAATACGAACACCCAGACATCTTGAAAGTCGATTTAAAATGAAATCGTTGTAGTCCACCTAAACTATCAGATATGACGGACGTACGAACCTATAGCCAAAACACTGCCCTAACATTGGTTCTATATAACATTTTCGTAATATCATTAGTCGGGTCACATAGAACCTTTTAATATTAGGGCAACGAACTTGTACCATCTTTAAAACAATTGAAATAGGAGGCAAACGAGCTGACGGATTGTCTCATCGTATTTTACTGACTGATGGTTCGACTTGTTCAAGCGGTATCTCACTATACCCAACAACATATGAGTCGCTTAACTTCAAAGTTCAAACCCGGGCAAATCCACTCTACCAATAGAGAGCATAATTATTTAATTGAAATTGTCTAGTTTTTCTCTAAACCTCAACTCTATTGACAAAGTGGATTTACCCGGGTTTGAAGTTAAGCGACTCATATAGAGTTTTTGGTTCATAAAATGATAAACACATTTGTAAATCCTCAGTTTCTCGGTCCGGCGTATCATGATGCTGGAGTTCTCCCAATACTTGGAGTGCTACCTGTGGCCGCAGTACCGCGCAGGCGCGTCGCGTGCGCACATGATGTCCATCATAGTCATGATCAACGAGAAGTTTCGAGAACGGGTGCCCGCCTGGCAGGTGAGGTTTCTTCGTATTTATTGTATCATAAGTAGGTATTAGATGTCATGTACCAAAGAACAAAAGACTCAGTTTTCCAATGTCCGTGGAATACGAACCAACGTAACACAGCTTTCGCGGCTGAAACCTAAACCACGCTGATGCTTTTTCTTTGGTATATGACATCTAATATTTTTTCATCACACCTGTTCGGTAAGTGCGCCAATACGCTGCGGTGATGCGCGCCGTAGGTGCGTCATTACGTCATAGTAGGCCGTTAAGGATTTTCATACAACATTACGTCGCACTAGCGCGGTCAGGCGCACGCCGCGCGCCGCGCCGATATTTCTTTTATGAAAATGATAAAATTAAGTCATCCCGGATTTAGACCATTTTAGAGTAGTTTTGTGAAAATATATTGTTTTATTTACTTTTTTGCATCACAGGTGCGCTGAAAAACATTGTGTGTACCACGGGCGGTACAAGAATTATGAACTCGTGTGAAGTAAAGCCCGCGCCTTCGGCTTGGGCTTTACTTTCACACTCGTTCGCAAATTCTTATTTACCGCCCTAAATACACAATGTACTAATAATTTACAGTAAGTACATTGTGCTAGTGTAACTTAATAAACGTAAATAAAATTATTATTTGAATTTGGCCGGAACTAGACCTGTAAGTTTTTACGTAAGTAGTAGACTTGTAGCTGTACTCCTATATAGATAGTATGATAAGTAAATATCACTATCTTATTCCAGGTAAAGCCTCCGTTTCTAAAATTTAGTAATGGCTTTAGAAGTTAAAAACATGTGAGCACAAAAGCAAAGATTGTATTAAGACATTATTTCTATCAGTTTCTACAGCCTATTCAATCTATTCATATTTAGTTGTCTTACTTGGAAAACAATTTTCGGACCGCCAAATACACTTTTTTGCTCTAATACTGCCAATCTTTGACTACCTACTTATACCTGTGCTTATACCGAGATTTACCTGACTCCGTATTTTAGTCGAAGGTAATTTTTCTCATAGAATGCTTTAATTATTTCAAATCGAGGAAATGGTAGTTTATGACAGAAAACGTGTACTTTTAGGTTAGAAAGTTGTTTACTAGATAAGACAACTAAAGATGAATGGGCTTACTACGAAAGTTCTTCCTATTCACCCTAGGAAAGTTAAAATTTGTCCGTGAATAGATTAATTAGTCCCAATTACCCCTACTCAGACTGTTACAATCATTGACTGTGCTCGCACAATTAAGACGATTGCATTTGTTACGTTACTTAGGTACAACCATAGACAAATTAATACTAACACGCAGTGATAAAATTGATAAAATAATGCAATCATTTGCCAGTTGTGTGCTATGGTGCCTATCACACCAACAACACCTAAAGTTGGCAATTAGCTATGTACAATTTTCTGAAGGTATGAATATTATATTTTTCCCTGATAGCTGTCGTCTTAAGGTTCAAGAAAATGCGGCTCTTTTATTTTCTTGAACCTTAAGACGACGGCTATCAGGGAAAAATATAATATTCATACCTTCAGAAAACTTTACATAGCCAATAGTCATTAGTCATGTCACAGCGAATGCTGTCAAAGCAAGCTGCGAGCTGGCAACCGAATGCTGTCCTACAGACAGATATGGTTTACCCTCAACTGAGGTGACGTACGACAGACGTATTTTCAACTTTATGGTGTTGATTATAAGACACATGTCACGTGACCGACAGTGACATTTATATTCGTTTCAATCTCCAGGCATTTCTTAAGAAACCAGAACACTTCCCCGCATTCTTCGAACAAGTCCTGCGAGCGAGCGTAGCCGAAGACAACGATAGCCGCAACATGAGAGAACAGACTGCTCTGTTACTCTTCCTAAACCACTGCTTCGGCAGCATGGAAGTTCAGCTATGCCGGGACCAAGTGAAGAGGCTGGTGTCTCTATCTATGTGGATCAGTTTACAAGAAGGTAAGTCCTAATGATAATGAGAGAACAGACTGTGTGCTCTGTTTCTAAGCCACTGCTTTGGCAGCATGAAAGTTCAACTATGCCGCGACCAAGTGAAGAGGCTGGTGTCTCTATCTGTGTGGATTAGTTTACAAGAAGGTAAGTCCTAATGATAATGAGAGAACAGACTGTGTGCTCTGTTTCTAAGCCACTACTTTGGCAGCATGGAAGTCCAACTATGCCGGGACCAAGTGAAGAGGCTGGTGTCTCTGTCTATGTGGATCAGTTTACAAGAAGGTAAGTCCTAAAGGACTTCAGAAAACTGACTGTCCTCTGTTGCTAAACCACTGCTTTGGCAGCATGGAAGTCCAAATATGCCGGGACCAAGTGAAGAGGCTGGTGTCTCTGTCTATGTGGATCAGTTTACAAGAAGGTAAGTCCTAAAGGTCTGTTTAGGCTTGATGGGATGAGCTAGTAACAAAAGTCGTTATATAAATAAGTTAATAGTCAAATTAATAAGCCCTTCCATTCATTTTAGGTGTAGAACTGTAGACCTTTCTTATTGTTTGGTTTCTAACAGTCTTGTTTTGTTTAAAATGTAATGTGATTTATAATTCTAATTCACATTTTCAAACCACAGAAAACACTGTAGCCACATACGAAGGGTTAAAATGAACGCAACACGCCCATACCTATTAGGTTTAATTAACGTAAATCATAACTGCCCGTTCTCGTCAACTCAGTCGTTCTCGGATTTTCGTGTTGTTCACACTTCAGTGTACTGCAAGTGCAATCGACTAAGAAATGTATCATTTCGCACCTTATTACAGTATAGTAAGGATATAGAATTATCAAACCGCAATCAGAAGGGGATTCGATATTGTTGACACAACATTTACCAAGAAAAGAGTTTTTTATACATGAAGTGAGTGATTAATTAATCTATTGTCTGTAAGGTCTCTGCACTTAAACTATGAAATCCTAGATTGACTTATACACTAGGGTGCTTCTTATTTTTGCAATTTCGTAGGATGTTGGAACCAATAAAGGAGCTCTAGCCGAAGAAATAAAAAAACGACTAATCATTTTGCCTTTCTTAAACTTCGTACTTCGGTAGCGACCACTAATTTTGGTTTATAATTGAAAAAAAAAAACAAATATGGTGCCCCATAGAAAATCGGGAGAGCAAATAGCTCCTTTATTGGTTCGAACACCGATAACATTGCAAAAATAAGAAGCACCCTATTATACACTGTTGTGTCAACAGTACTTTCGAATCCCATACTAATCGCGGTTTGATAATATTATGTATGTCTTTGTAGTCGACTGTACGCCACAGTAATAATGATGACGTATTTTTGTAACACATTTGTGTGTGTGATACCGAATGTGTAAAGCTATAAAATATAAATGTTTAGTTTGTTTTGTGTGCGTTTTAAAAGTGTCTTCTTTAATGTACTATTAAAGAGTACATTGTGATAATAAAATATTAGTGTCTCTTATTGTTTTAATAACGGTTTAAAGACGCGGTTTTTAATTAGTAAATAAAACAATATTAGGTACAACAGTAGCATTATGGGTGGAACAACTATTTCTTATTTTTATTATGTCGCATCACCCAGGAGACAAAAGTTGGTTAGTGGGTGACCAACCATTGAAAGGCTACGTAGTCGTAACTGTCAGAAAAAGCAAAATTAACTATGCGTATAAACGGATTGGCGATCGCAGTAATGTGTTCACTATTGTTAATAAGGTAATATAATATTTGTTAATAAGGTAATCAACCCTTACGAATTATACAAACATCAATAAAAACTAACCCCCTTATTCATAAAAGTCTCTTAACTTAGCAAGCCGCTAAATATTGCTTGTCCCTTTCGGTCTTTTAGTCATATTGTTAACCCTTAATCAAACACGAGTCACACCAAAATTTCATTGGTTTTTGCCCTTATCAGTGAGACACAAGATTCAAAACAGGTGGGAAACATATTCCCATTATCCGATTAAGGGTTAAGATCGAAAGGGACAAGTAATACTTAGCGGTCTGAATACTAACTTTCAAATCTACTTTATTAGGTCGAAGAAATCAAGAATTCAAAGCAGTGCCAAAATGGAAGAAGTATTGGAGAGCTATTCAGAAGAAAGACAAGCCAGAGCTCCTGGAAAAGTTGAACTGGGAGAGGAGATATCTTCAACGGCTGATGATCAAGTTCATGAATATCTTGGAGACGGTGCCTGAGGATGGAGACGTTGATGCTAATGTTGTGAGGTGAGTACCAAAACATATTTCAAGAAAGATTTGCCTAACCAGTCTAAATAAATAGACATCGGATTATACGCAACTGTATATCGTCGGTTAACAAGCAAAAGTCTCTAAGTAATAAATACTACTTTATTATTGATTCCTTGTTTTTGTTATAAACGCTATATTCTGACGCCGTGACAATAAGAGGCTTGCTCAGGTACAGTCAAGGGCATTAATATATATACACTTCTCAATACTGATCCCTTACAAATGTGTCTATATATTAATGCACTGGACTGTACTTGTGAGTACTAGCCGTTCCGATAAATCCGATGGCGAATGTACTCTGTAAGTCACTGAGGCGACGACAAAAGTTATACCTAGTGAATGGTTCACCCTGTTGTGGCATAATTTTTTTATGAATAATTCTATATGGCATAATGTATGTAGTCATAATGGGCTTTGTGCAGAAACTGTTGTGGCATACTCAAGTTTGGCATAGTTCGTTATGGCAGATTTCGAATTGTCCGAATATTATATGTGCATAATTTTGATGCTCCTATTAATAATGAGGCATAATCTGGATGTGCATAAAAAGTATCGGCATAGTTTGTTTTAGCATACACTTCTGAGCGGAGTACTTTCTAGGTTGTTAAAAAAAAAATAACCTCGAAGACTAGTCTTCTAACCTAACCTGTCCGAGTCGGATCTGCCCCGGAAGGTTTTGTTCGCTCGCTTCGCTCGCTCACACAGAAATTTTCGCCCTCACAACAAATTCTGCCTGACGAAAAATGCAAGGTAAGTTTCGAACATGTGGCTATATACCAAAAAAAAATATGCAAATCTAATTTCTGTCTTATAATACTCGGCGTAAATAATAATATGCCAAGATAGTTTCGGACAAAATAATGTTCGAAATATTGTTATTTATGCCAAGTGATGTTTCTGCCTCATTAAAATTATGCCAAAATAGATTATGCCAAGACTGTTATGTCCTAAGCGTTTCGGACAAAATAAATTATGCCAGATAGAGGGAACCCCTAGTGAATATACAGGTGATAACTAAACTTTGAATACCTACTTAATGAATTATCAAGAAATGCAATGAAAAATCTCTTGAAACGAGAAGCAATTTCACTGTTATATACATCGTAATAGCAAGCTATTAGAGGCGTTTTAAAGATTGAAATGCAAATTAGCAATTCTGATAGCCAGGTTGGATAACTGCGCCCCACTGGGCGCATATTCATTATTAGAACTGACATTTAATTAATGGACAAGCACAAGTGGCACTCCACTTGTGCTTGTCCATTAATTAAATGTCAGTTCTAATAATGAATATGAGGCATTTACAAATACATAAGTGGTTTTTCATCACAGTTGCTGTCTAAGCGCGCCATTGCTTGCATGCGTAGCGGGAGTAATAGAAAAGTGAAATTCCCTAGGGAGTAATAGAAATGTCAGTACGTCATGTAATAATAATTTTGTCTTAAAACTTATTTTTTGTGGGCAAGTGTGATGAAAAACATTGTATGCATCACGGTCGGTAAGCGGAATACCAACTTCAACAACAAAAGCCTTCCGCCTACTGCGTCGGGCTTCTAACACTCTCGTTAGTAATTCCGTACTTACCTCCCTTGATGCACAATGTACTAATATGTCGGCCTCTATAGTAATGTACTATTATTTCGATCTTTGACTCAAGAGTCCTCGTAACGAGCGTTTTTCATTTCACTAAGGCCCTCGTTCACCATCCTTGATCAAAATATTTCAGCCAGATAAATGTTAGCTGTCCTTTTCTTTTATTTGCCTGAAGAAAAGTAGTAATACTTCAATGTAACTGATATAATAGGCATGATGACTGGCAAGTCAAATCAGCATCTTTTTTCGAACTGTCAAAACGATCACCACTATGGAATTTTATATGAAATACTCAAAAGTGACATCACGTTTGAGTACTGCCAAATGACTTACTCTTTTAAGTTCTTTACAATGAGGGTTTTTAATACTTTTTCTGCCGCTATGGGGAGGTGAGATGGCAGCACTGAGCCGACCGTATAACGAACTGTCAAAATAAATACGCGCATTTAATTTTCAACATACTTATATATAGGTTTATTTATTCTGAAAACCATTACTTTAGTCATATTGTCACCTAAAATAAATAAATAAAATAGTTCCAAGTCAATTCTCATGAAATTAACAAAGTTATAGTAATTATTTTGAATACCAGTGACTTTGAGCGCCTGTTTTAGAGTTCAATCTTCAGTTCGACGACCATGTATTAGTCGTAATCCATTACAAAATCAATTCTCTTCCAAATAAAATAGAATTTCAATATTTTAGGCCCAGGTGCCTATGAATAGTATGAATCTGACAGCTGTCGAGACCAGGTGCGTACGAAGCGCCGCCTACCTGGTGGCAGAAAAATTATCGAAAACCCTCATTTATTAAATAGAATTTATGTACAAAAATTACTTTAATCTACATCTTAGTAATAAAATTTCTTCGTGTATTATGTCGTGCATAATGTTAAATAATTTATTTTTACTACAATCATCATCCCTATTGTCCCGGGATTGTAAAACAGGTCGTAAATAACATCTATTCCCATAGGTACTGCGAGCGTTTCCTGGAGCTGATGATAGACCTGGAGGCCTTGCTGCCGACGCGGCGGTTCTTCAACACGGTCATGGACGATTGCCATCTCGTCGTGCGCTGCCAGCTCGCTCCGTTAACCCGCAGGCCTGAGGGACAGCTGTTTTCACAGGTAAGTCTAGAATTTAATCGTGAGGCATTAACCTTTTCGACGCCAACTACTGATATATTGGCACCGCAGGTTCAACACCAAAGACCGATAACTGTACACCGTGTTTCTTGTGTTCAGGTCTCCACTTACCAGGTACATAGGCTGGTTAGATCCAGACTTCCTAGGTAGGCTCTCTGAAAACATGACGCCCGTAGTGACTAAAAACGTGAGTTTAAGCGTTTAGGTATAATTTTAATGGCAAGTCTAAGATAACTAGCGCCGTGTCTAACCTATACTTCGTTTTTTTTAGCATTAGAAAGACCTTTGCAGAACGAGATATAAGGTTTTTTTTACAGGCAAATTCTGCGGATCGAACAGTGAATACGAGTTATTAAATATCACGAATTTATTATCATGCTATATTAATACATACATTACTCAGTGTTGTGAACAGATAAGAAACATAATGTTAGTTAATTTATATTCTAAGATAAAAAGATAAGAATTTTAAGGTTGTACATTAAAAAACCTAAAGAGGCAGAGTTCTCACACAATTTTAAAATGTCACTGTCACTATCTATCATTCGATTTCATATTGTTGTCGGTTGAGTCGGTTGTGTTTTATATTGCTGTTAGCTTACTTAAAGATTGTTGTTATCGTTTTTGTTCAATTTCGTTATTAATTGTTGATCTATTTAGATATTTTGTTTGTTGGTGCACATTTAAAATGGATGATGTCGTAGCCGGTTCCGGCTAACGATTTTTCATCTCTAAAGAAGAAGCGGCAAAAGCAAAATCCTGTGACTACCATTTAAAAGCGGATGGTGGTGAATATTTACAAATTAATAAATGTGCCATAGAAAGGAATATCCCACTAAATCGGACCGTGTGAAAAATACTGCTGAGACTGCTGGCATACCGTTGGCTACAGTATACAACATTTTAAAAGAAAATACATTTTTAAATGAAATTAGATAATGTAATAGATAACACAGTGGAAAAATTTATTATAAACGTTGGTGGTTCCGAGTCCTCGGACTTCCACTGCCAGTGAATAAAACTGTATGTCATCTCAGTTTTATTTTCTAATTTGTTACCAAATACCAAGATTAAAGCCGCCTATAATGGCGACAAATACTAAACGACGTTGCCGATGGGTAGGGTTGTCTTAGTATTGTTATCTGCTCAGTCTTTATGACACTGATAGTTTTAATCCTTAAATGCATGACTTTTAAAAGTATTGGGAGTGCATAATGTAAGCTAGATTAAATATGCAAATATTGTTAAATTTTAGACTGTAAACTTCATTAAATTCAGTAAATGTAAAATAGGTACGATATGAGTTACAAATTAAAAAAAAATACTTAGTTAAAAACTGCCAAACACTCAACGAAAAACTTTTTTCTAAATTGCCGCCATCTTGCTTATAAAACACTTAAAACTTTTTTAAATACAGTTTTGCCAACAAATTAATAATAAATGTGAAAACTGTGCGTTCAGCTATTGGTAAATATCAAATGATATGTATGTACTATGTACATAAGTTCCGAGAAATTCAGTGGTACTTATCGGCCTAAATCGAAGAAGGAAGGTTTACGACCACTGCTTCTTTGTTCACCCGTTTGACAGATAATTCTAATCTTAAATAAAACGAAGTATAGGTGTCCTCTAACTTAGCTAGAATGTATTTCTTGGAAGGATAATTAAATAAACATATGTTTTTCTGTTTACATTTTCCCAGTAACGTTTGAATTTTTTTCATAAGCTTCAGTGTGAAAGTCCTGAAAGTTTATTAAATAAAACTTAGGTCACTTAGCATCAATCGGGTATTTCCGTAAAAATACGACGGGAAACGATTGACATCATCATCATCACATGTCATCTATAAAGTTTAAACTGAATCTCCCATGTCATTTGACAGACAGTTTTTGATGAGAGCATTATGCTGATTTTTAACCGTCTTCAAAAAAAGGAGGAGGTTCTCAATTTTACCGTTTTTTTTTGTTGTATGTATGTTACCCGATATCTCCGAGAATCGTGACCCGATTTTTTTTTTGTGATCGAAGGTGTGTAACCTTGTGTATATCACCAAGTTGGGGATCTGATGATGGGATCTTGGAGAAATCGAGGGATCTCTTCAAATGTTATAGATACATGTATGTCGCTTTTAGTAATTTTCATTAATTTACAAGAATTTGCATTCAGAAAGTAGGATTTGAGGAACCAATGATGGAAACAAATCGGGGATCTTGGGGTAATAGGTTGAAGTCGGTTTTTTATTTTTGATGCATATAATATTATATGAATCCGTAGTAGTGACATCTACATAACGTCGTTATCCTTACGATCTACATAATCTTCAGTAATGAATTCAGGGAAATGTCTCTAATCACTAGAAATACATGTATTTTTTAAAATCATATGAGTGTTTGAAATAAAACAAACTGTTAGTATTAAGAGTATTTATTGAATATATTTAATTGAAATATAGCAGCACTATTATCCTTATTGATAATGGTGCTGCTATAAGAAATTGTAAAAATTCTATTCGTACAACTAACACTGTCCAGGCAAATAATAATTACAATATTTCAGTTGCAGAGAGCAATTTAAAATGTTAATAAAATCACTAACCTATCAGAATTTTATTCGATGCCTCGAATGGACGGACATTTTAGGCTCATCAATTCATATAAAATAGTTTAAAATGTTTAATACACTTACAGTCTTTCGGTTAATTCGTTTTACTACTTCATTAGAAAAGGCATTCGTAAAAATATACTATACATTGACAAAATTATTATACATTATAATGAGTAACACTATGCCATAACGATAAGCAGTTCTTCAAATCATTAATGTTAAATCAGTAGGTACTCATAGCACAAGTGTGGTCAACGTTTCAGAGTGAGCGAGGTAGACTGTCCAACACTGTTTAAATAATATGGTTAGACAGTGACAGGATAGACAAATTCGCCCGCGAGAAATGTGTAGAGTCAATTTTGTGTTAGGAGTATAGTGCTAGTATGGCCATTGTTACATTTTTAAAATAATAATACCCCTACCTACATATTATAAACATTAACACGTTGCACTCTTAAAAATATACATAATAAACTTAAAATAACGTGATTTGGTCCAAAAATTCATGCAATTAAGTATCGTATTTGAGCACTATAATTAAATAATGTAAATAGATCAAAATATCATCTACATAGCATTATTATCTGTAACTATTTATACACAATTGTAGTCCAAAAGTGCTAAAACGCAACTATATCCAATCTGTTACAGATATAAGCATTTGAATCATAAAATCATCAAAAGCTTCAACGTTTGCACCAAATTTAATGAATTGTCAAAGAAATTAATTCCTATAACACATTCATATCATGGAACTCAGTGCCCTTACTTTTGTAACAGTCCATTCAGTGGTCTTATAATCACAGTGATTCATATTGATAACACCTAAATACCTACTAACTACGAGTGTATCGTTCACTGCCAATTATGAATAAATATTGAGATTTTGTGTACTCCAACTTATATTGTGAAGACTTAACTCCATGTATAACGAAAAATGATTTAATTATAGTTTCTGACTCCTCGCACTGCTACTTTTTAGTAGTTGTAATTTTGTTGTAGAAGAGAAACGGAAGAGTGAAGAATGTTTTAGATAAGATTTTTTTTTTCTATTGCATACATTGTTCAAAGGGTTTTACTGAGTCTTCAGAGAGTGGAAACACGTGAAATATAAGGTGTACCTTTCTGCCACATGCCTCTCTTCCGTATAGATAAATAATAAATTATTTGAAGCTAACGGTGCTAACGGCATATACAATGAGTTTCTAGATTTTAACCTCAGCAATAATTTGGAGATTCTCAATAATTATAATTGCCATTCATGTGTGTCATTTCATCTCCCCACTCCCCCGTTGGAATGGGTTCAGCGTAACAACAACTTTTCTTTAACAAGAATGTCACATGAGATTGTCTTACCACACAAACGTAAAACATTAGTATAGCCTGCATCAAATTCACGAACACGTGTGCGTACAGTAATCCATTGAAGTTGTTGAGCCAAGAGAGCAACAGAAATAGCCATGCTATGGACATTATTAGGAACATTTGCAGAAACAGGTCGAAACTGTAACAAAATGGTAAAAATTAGTACATGAGATCCCATTATGCAGTGCAGTTAAGTACGTCAGTTTTATTAACGTAAAAAAAGATCTACAGCAAAAATATAATTTCAAAGCGCTACCTTAACCCGTTCGACGCCGGTGAAACAGCGTGTGTGACCAACAAAATCTGTTTCCTATGCCAGTGACACACATACGTGATCAGAGTAACCTTATTCTTATGCCACTAGCATAAATCAAGTTCTTCCTCCTATACCAGTGCCATAGAAATACGAACGTTTTTGGCACAAGTGCTGTGTCATTGGCTTAAGAATACAATCTGTTCAGTCACACATGCGTGTCACTGGCATAGGAGTTCTATCAGATAATTTCGATCGGCATAGTATTAATTAGAGAGTTTGTTTAAGAGGCATGGAGATGTATCTCGCAGAAACTTGAGAGACAAGCATAGATACAACCTCTGCCAAATACCAGCAAAAACTGCTCTAATGAGAAAGAGTGTGTATTATTTGTGTAGATTAATTTACAACCATGTACCAATACATTTGAAACGTCAGTGCTTATCGGAGTTAAAAAGTAATTTAATGAAATTATTAATTGAAAAATGTTATTATTCAATTGCAGATTATATGAATGATGTTTTAGATTGACATGTACACAAAATTATTATTATCCTTTTTCTTGACATTCTTGATATTAAATTAATTATATTTTCTTTTATTTTGAAGAGAAAAGAATAAGATTTGTATATAGGAAAGCAATCCTTTCTTTGTTATGCGAGCATGACAGAATATAAGCAATTCTTCAATAATTAAGCTCATTGTTTTTTGTACGCCATTTTGGCAAAATATAGCGAACTTATAATAATGACCAACTGTTACCATACATGTACCTATATTTACAAATAAACACTTACTTACTTAGCGCTTAGTGAAACAGTATGGAGGTGAACGTGTTAACCTGCTTTAAAATTTCTGATCAAATAAAAATAGCAGTAGCCGTACCATGAGCTGTCAAGTATCGGTTAAAAAAAATAAAATTAATAAATAAATATCTTGGGACATTTTACACAAATCGATCCAGTCCCACGGTAAGCTCAATTAAAGCTTGTGGCGTGGGTACCAGGCGACAATCTATAATATATAAGGTCCTAATTTATTAGATGCAGATATTTTTACAGCTGATTGTACTCGGTATCTGGAGTATATTAAACCGTGAAACATTATAGCTTTTACGATGTTTTTTTGGAGAAAACGGAAAAACAAATTTGCTACGTAAAGACACCCTGTTTATGTGATTATTAAATGAAAACTCTTTCAACAGATTCTCGTACCTCTTTTACGTACCACTTAACTGGAACTGGCCACTTTACGTCGATAAATTAAATACTTGATTGTCAATGTCATGTTATTTTCCATAGACATATAAATTGATAGACCGAGTCTATTTTATCTGTGGGTGACGCCGGCAATGCCTGTCAACGATCTTTGTTTGTGTATACTAGTGCACCTAAACCGCAAATAGTAAAAGTGATTAAAATAAAGCTTTTCATGTATATTTCTGTTCGATAAGTGCACGGAATGTGATAAAAGTGATGACTTGTGTCGTTCCAGGGTGTAAAAACCGCCAGGGTTACCTGAATGAACAAAATAAAGACATTACGTTTCACCGGCAATTTAGTTTTGACTTGAATTTTAAGATTTCGAACCTTATTAAGGTAAAAGTAACTGAAAATCTTATTCAATATTTGTTGTCGGATACATATGTGTAGTTTTGTGATTAAACCATTTGTATTTACATTCGTAATGTAATTATAAATAGTGGGATTCAAACATTTGTATCGCATAGTGTGGTACTTAAGAGACCGATCGTGATATCGATAAATGTATTGATAGTCAACTCAAAAATGAATCGATGTTTTTAATGTCCAACAGGTTTCCACTGGACACTGAACAAAGGCTATTATGGGTCAAAAATATCAAAAAGGCAGACGACTGGTACCCTAAAGAGTATTCAAAAATATGCTCCGCACAATTTTAAGCTGTTGTTTCAGGCAAGGGTACGCGCATAAGTGATTACATTCTGACGTACTACCCACCATATTTGGTAATCATCCAATGTCATGTCAACCAGCAAGTAAATTAAGTTTAGTTTAATAATGACGCTCATGTGATACTTGTGTAGACTGATTAATTTAATTATAAAGAAGCCATCATACCAAAATTGTTAGGTATGCTTTAAGGAATGATAAGTCCATAAAACATGTTATAATGAGAGTTTTCTGAAATCACCAGGGCGGGAGCAGGTCCAGAAACTTGTCTAAATTCTATGTTTATAGTTTCTGGTTTAAATATTTTGTATGAGTTAAAAAAAATACATAAAAAAATTTAAACTTTATTTAAAAAAAAAAAACATTTACTTAGTCTTTCTTTGGGGCTAGATAATTGTGTTTCTTAGCGGGACCTTACGGCTAAGTGGCGCCAACTAGTGGCATACGTTTTAGGAAACCCTCATTATGACATTTTAATTAAAGAAAATATTTCGTTAACTTTGTGATTTTATTTTTATCCTAAAATGTAGATTTTGAAATCACGATCGAAGTAGATCGTGATTTTGAGTAGGAAATAAGGTTTATTCCTACTGTATTCGCTACCTAATTTGGTAAAAATATTATTATTGACGATAAAAGTATACGATTGAAGACTGGACATCACTAATAGTAATGACATTTTATCTAGTCAGGTTGGTAGCATTGTTCAAGAAAATGGAGTCGTTGATGGAGTTCACGACCAAGTAGAGCTACTTTATTTGTCTCTTTTTCCTTATGGAATAAGTCTTGAGATGGGGTGAAGGATGACAATAGTTTGTTCATGTATGTCTTAATACACGGAATCTTCCCTATATTTTATCTGTGTTATTTTCCGTTCGATTGTGTCGTTTGATGACATGACAGACAGTGTTATTGTGACATGTGATAATGCACATGATGATTATTTTTTGACGAAATTATAATTAATTTTTTTGTTAGGAAAATGAAATCAAAAAAGTTACATGAAAAGATTTCTTAATTTATATTTAAAGTGAATTATTTTAATGTAAAGTATCATGTGTTAAAATATCTGCAACTAATAAATTAGGACCTTATATAGTTACATACCTATAGATACTTAAATACATACACAGCCATGACCAAGGAACAAATATTTGTGACAAATAAATACACAAATAATGCCTTCGCCGGGATTCGAACCCGGAACCTCCAACTTCGTAGTCATGGTCACTACCAACTAGGCTACGGAGGCTGACAAACCTTACCTTTGGTTACCTTAGGTTTTACTCGATACGTAAAGCATTGTATAGCTCTCGTACTTATTTGTTAGGGCGCGATGGTAACGCATTACGTATCGAAAACCTTAGGTAGCCGATACTAGTTTGACAACTCATGATATGGCTGCTGTAAGTTGCTGTTTACATTAGATTACTCCCTATGAATTATTGTAATTGAAAATATGAAATACATACCATCCCTTCAACTTATAGTGAATCCTTCCATAGATATTTATCCGTTTTATAACTTTCAGAGTTGTAACATAAAATATTATGTTGAAAATTATCGTAAATGCCACTGGGGTGAAGAATATAGCAATGCCAAGCCATCCTGAAAACATAACCATGTTATTATCAAAACAAACAAACAGATATCGTGCAAAATCATTCAACTTTTCATGGAAACGTCCGAATTTATCTTCCTGTCTCAATTAGCTTCAGTGCAATGGAGTTAATTGTGAATTGAAATAAATATAAATACGAATAAACATAAATTTCTCTGAAAAGCCGAAGAGATTTTATACTACATATGTATGTACATAGTAGATTCACTATCACAATTCTAAAATTTCCTACCAATAGTCTCCTGTTCTTTGTCATCCACTAGTACTGAAGATGAGAATTGGTTTAGTTTATTTCCTGTGTCCAGCAGGAAATGGGCCCCAATAGCCATAACTGCCATCAGTATTACACTTGACCACACCACAGAGGAGTAGTAGCAGTACTTCCGCACGTCAGTTACGCGCAGAAATACGTTTCTTGATCTGAAATTGTAGGATTAAACTTTTTTACAAGGTGTGTCCTTTATCACTTCTTTTCAAAGGTTGATCAACAATAACCCCAATCATTGTAGCAAGACGAAACTGTTAGTGTTTGTGCATGGCTTAAGGAACTTGATAACTCGAGATGAAAAGTAGAAGAAATTTAAACTCGGGTTTTTCATAAATTAAATTATTTTTCCTTTACTAAAATATCTATAGTTATCAAGTTCTTTACAGAAAAAAAACTGAAAAAAGATATCTTGACATGGCATGATATACTCACTTGAATGTCTTCCAGATGTAGAATCCAAAACTGTTTAGCCAAAAGAACGCGCCCAATAAACTAATATATAAAAGTATATCTGAAAATGTAAATTTTCCATTATTATTTACAAAATTTGGAGTCAATAAACACATGTACTTCTATTTTTAACATTAAATAAAGTGTAACAGGTTTACCAATTTAAATTAAGGAATATATCTCCAAGAATTGTGAACCGATTTTCAAAAATATTTTTAATCAACTCGGGGTTAACCCCGAGATAGTCCTGCTAGCAGCAAGTCGGGATCAGATGATGGGATCTTGATGAAATCGGTGGAAGTCAGGTTTACATTTTTTTATTTGGTGTTTTTCACAGTTTTTACTTACCAGTGATCATAAAACTGACGTGATTCCTGAATTCAGTAAATATCCTCACCATGTCCGCAGCTTGACTTACTATAAGGCACATATTTATAGTTGTGATAATGTTTCCTGCCAAATCTCTCAGTGTTGGAAGAACGAAGTATATTATGGCTATTATCAAGTACAGTACCATAGAGACAGCATGGAATAATGGATTGACTATTTTCTTAATGATGAAGTCAATATCTGTCCAATTTTTAACATCTGGTATGCATATTATAGCATATTCTCCAATGTTTGTAGAGTTGGCTGTCATCAGTATCTGAAATTTTATAGAAGACTGTTGTAAAAATAGTACTGACAATGTCTGTTGTCAAATATATTCAACTTTTCGATTGACACTATTTTGTCCCGTAACGCAGGTGACAATTTCATCAAGTTTGCTAGAAAAAATGCTTATAAATTGTACATGCGTTAGGCCGCACACAAGTTCACATCGATACATTTAGGTTCCAACTGTTTTTCATAGTAAATATGTGTAAAGTATTAATTGACGTAAATTTGCCAGTTCATGAAAAGTAACGCAGGCAGCAGACAGAAAATATGTCGATCGAAAAGTTGATTGGCCTAGTTAACCCTTTCAGGTGAGCAATTTCTCTTAAGTTGTTGCTAATCATACAAACTCGACCTGTATAGACATCAGCTTGCTTGAAAGTGTTAAAAACATACAGCCATCACCCTGTTTATTCCTTAAAAATAATACTCAAGCAGACTGTAATAATGACTAAATATAGTAGCTTATTCAATATTCCTGATAAGATACCTTATCCATACAGTACTTGTTTTGTATGTAAGTGTAAGAAGCTTGTTGCTGTTCATTTGGAATGACAATGCTTCCTTGTATCCTCATCAACGGGTCATCTTTCACACTCTCCATGCTAGGTTCATGGTGGATTATGTGTAAAAGGCGTCCGTCCGGTAATAAGTTTAGCCTGGAATATTTAAAGAAAATAGATATAATACTAGAAAGAATTACAAGATCACACTCTTTAAAGTCAACTAAAGACGTTTATTATAGCAACTGCCTTGCATCTATTTACATCAATTTCCATTCAATGATCATTGAATTTTTACTGAAAATTACTCTATCTATATATTCAGAATAAACAAATTTTTCTGTGTCAATTGGTCTGGATTTACTAATTATGATTTCATTATTATGTTGAAACATTAGATGTTGTTATAAGGACAATCACAGTTGCCCAATAACTTGCTAAACTCCAAAACCATAAAACAAGTATTCATGCTATGTATTATCTTTATAATTTGAAACCTAACCCAACTAGGTAATATCTATAAACAAAAGTTCACCACAATACATGGTCCCTCCATTCATTCTAAGTATGGTTCAAATTACACATGCCATGGCTTGTTGCTATATATCCATAACAACATTATAGTTACATATTGTTGCTATACTTACTCAGAGTCTTAGTTCCAGAAACCAGAACCATTATTTTATCCATATAAAAGGAACGGTTCTTTTCTCATTCTTTTTCATTCTTCGGTATATGGAGTCATTTAAAAATATGATATTGTAAATTACATAAAATATTGAGTAGTACATAAAGAGTATAAAACATTTAAAAATATTGGGCTATTTCAATGTTTTTGTAAAAGAATGGTTCCGTTCCCTGTTAACTTCATGGATATATCACCATTTACTCTGAATATGGGTGTTTTTTCCATCAAGTGAGTTTTGGACAATATTACAAAGACATACACTAACTTACTGAAATAACTATTAATTTATTATAATTAATATAATGTCAAATAAATACATACTCATCTTCAGATTTCCTCAAATTATTGAAGTAGAATATAGCCCGGTGCTGTGTTGCCTCACAATTTGGGTAACCATGAATAAATCTGGAGTATTTTACTTGTACACTTTTTCCATCTTCCGTCTTAAATTGAGGTTTCCATATAGCTAAAAATTATAGTACATCATATTTAAGTCTCAGAAAGGTAAATTAGTAAATAAATCAATTAAGCTCTCAAAACAATAGTTGCTTTGTTAACTTTCTAAATAAACTGCACTGAGATTTGAATGTTTTATTACAGTTAAACTATTTCTTTAAAAATTGTCCAACCCTTTGTGGGTATGAAGTACCTATTTCATGATAAAATCTATAAATAGGTACCTAGATCACAATAGTACCTAGTTGCTTACTAAGTTTATTCAAATACTTAATATAGATTGAGTCCGCTGTAAACTGTTACTAGCTATCGTAGTTTATGGTCCAGTGAGAAAACATGTGTGCTTAATAGAAGTACTTACTTTGATTGTAGTCTTTGGCAAATTGGCATCCCGAATTAACTATCAGTTGATCAATTTCACAGCATTTGTTTATTTGAACGGAATGCTGCTGTTCTGACAAATCGTTAAGATCAGTGTCCCCTACTTCAGCAAGTAGTTTATGCGGCAATATCAACAACGTGATTATTATTATATTTATCATTTTGTTCTAACATTAATAACTTTTCATGACAACAGTTTTATACACAATACCATCAAGTATAATTCTCCGTTTTGTGGATGGCAATATAAGGCACGGTCATTATTTTATTACAAATTTACACAAGCTAGGATTCACTTCATTACAATCGTTGGTTTAGTCATGACAGTAAGTAAAGAGACTTCAAATTATCCATGTTTTTTTTTTATAATTATGGCATGGATACTAGTTCTTTGAGCCAATTCATGGCATTGTGTTGAGGCATGGTTGAGGCGTTTTTCGTTCGGCACCGCACCAAGCGGTACAGCGGAAACGTCAATATTTGCCACAGATAAACTAAAACCGTTTAACCATGAATGTAGGATTAATATGGATTTGACAACGTTATAATAATAGCAAGAACGAAAGGGATGGTCTTATGAAACTTTTTACTAGTGGAAGTGAAAAGGAACGATAATCGTCCGTCCTTATCACTGTGCCACTATTTTTTGTGCGTGTGTGCATTAGATGCTAAATGTAAGTGCCAGACAAATGCGTTGAATACGTCACTAAGTGCCTGTGTGGCACTTTCTTCTTAGTAGTAAGTGACTATGTCTATCCCTCTTAGTGGCACACTATGTGCGGCCCCTCGCGTTTAACCCATCGAGCCCCAGGCATTTGAAGTGCTTATGTAGGTACTTCCGTCATCATATGATGACGCTGGGGCTCAAAGGGTTAAAATTCTACCGTTCTCAGAGCTTTTATACAGTACCTCAGTTTTTTTTTCTAGTGCCTTTTTTTATCCCGAAAGTCGTATACTGCTTCATCGTTTTCTTGTTGTTCTCCCAAGCGGTGTACGGTAGCGGGTGGGAGATGATGCAAGTAAAGGAACGTAGTTAAGTTAATATTTGAAATGTTGCTGCAGCCCCAAAAATAATTGGACTTGCTTCGTCGTCGGCGTCGTAATCCCATTTAATATGCGCACTTTTGCTAGCACATGCCAGGGTATTTATTTATTTGCTACTGTTTTTAAATTGCAAATAAAGTAGATGTTTGTCAAAAGCCATAATTATGTAGGTATATAAATCGTTTTGAAAAGGACCTACGTACGCAACAACGAAATCAGGAATTCGTAGTATTGGTATCAGGATCGTAACGGCTAATTTGTTCACTGAAGTTTTCGAACGTGTCAGTATTTATTCACAATAAACGTTCGTTCTTTGTGAATCTTCGCCGAAGGAATAGATAATGACGACTATTGATGACTCATATCATTGGTATCCCATTTGTATTTCCTCGAGTTGTAACTTAATGCTATATTGTAATAATCCTTTTTAATGGTTAGATATAATACCTGTGATTATATCCGGCTATTAAACGACACTATTTCCTGGGCCCTATTTCTAGTTTATAAAATATTATTTATTTAGTAGCATGCTGCACCCATGTACTGCTAGTGTGTGAAGGGTTAGAACCGGATGTAGTTTTTATTTTATAAGATTGCTATTGTGTATGATGATTCAAAAGTGCTTGTTGCTATGCCTACTTCAATAAAGAATATTTTCACTTTAAGCGATCATGGGCCTATTTCTCGAAAGCTTGGAAGTCCTTAAGTATCTAATTGATAGTGTCAAAAAGAGACTTCCACTTGTATCACAAGTTACAAGCTTTCGAGAAACGGGCCCCATGCCTACCAAGCTGATGCCCCGTATCATGTTTTGTATAGTTTTTATTAGACTGATAAAAGTCATAATTCAAAAAAGAAATAATCAAATCAAGGGATTTATTTGGAAATTACTTCAAATTTCGAATGTACCTACTTAGTACAAATAAGTTAAATACTTTTACGTGATTTCAAAATGTTATCAGTCCTTTTGAAACATCCAAAAACCTTCTAGCGGGGCTATTCCGGGTCCGAAAACTTCATAGGCAACGGAAATGCACTTATTTAATACCACCTTGTATATATTGTGACTGTTGTTATATGTAAGCAACAGTACATTTTACAGTAAAGGACATAAATATGTGTACAATTATCCCTTATACCCCAAACTTATCTTTAAAATTTGGTAGATAAAACGATAAAATTTAAGTAAATATTTTATTACTTTACATAATTCATGCATTCATAACATATTTATTCATAGGAACCAATTGAAGTTGTTCATATTTATAGTAAAAGTATCCTAATATTTACAGAACGTGAAAGAAAAAAATGTACCTACATACATATTTTCTTAAAAATATAGGTATTTAAATAAACATAATTACTATCATGTTTTCCATGGCACGAGTTGAGAGCATCATATAATTTAAAATATTATTATTATTAAGTAGTGCTTAAAAGTAATGATTAAATCAGTTTGCATTAAAACTTCAGCACCAAATAACATTATTCCTTACCACAATATTTAAGGAAATTAAATAGGTAGGTATAAGAAATATAAAACTAAATATTTATTGCAAATTTATCAAACTAGTTGATACCATTCTTATTTACATTAACTTATATCATTTATTATGATTACCTTCGTAACGCTTTTAGCGTTTCGAATAACATCTTATTTTAACCAGTCCGTTTATCGTCTTTGATTTTGAAATATGATAAGTAGGGGTCGGAACTATGGGTGCAAAACTTTAACAAAATTGACATATGGGAACACTTTAGCCAAGAAAAATACGAATGTTATTGAAAAATCTGCATCTGATTTTATTCCCTATCTCGGAATCTTCAACTTACAATGTGTCGGGTAGGTATGTATATTTTATGGATGTGTGTGCAATGTCAAGTCCACTTGAGAAATTTTGTTAAAGTTTTGCACCCATAGTTCCCACCCCTAATGATAAGGGTCCATTCCATCAGCTGTACTATGTAGAAACATTTAATATCCACCAATCACATTGAGGCATATCGCATTTGTAGCGAACAAATACCCTTAAACTTCGACCTGACTTACAATTAATATTTGGATAGCATTTAGATAAAGTAATATTTTTACAGAAATATACATCAAAATTTATCCCTTACGTTCCCTATAAAGGCTATAAACTATGGGACCAATCATGAAATCGTTAAAAAATACTCTCCCATACGAAATTTCTAGATAACAATACCACAATGTATGAAATAGTATTTCTTTTTTTCTAATTAAATGACTTAGAGAGGCCATAACTCGCATTCCATCCTTATCACCGCATAAGAGGAATAGACATGCAAATATGCGGTCTCAGATCGATATACCTAAATTGGGGGAACAAAAAAGACAAATTGGCACCTAAATCTGTGTGGCTCAAGAACACTGGCTGAGTTATACACCGTACCCTTTCACAAGTCTAAAGATTTAAACCACATATTCTGGCGGCATTTAGAGACTACACGAGATTATGTAGATCTGGCTTAGTTCATTCTCTAAAAATATCTTTAATGATAACTTGTGCAAAAATGCATATTTGACTGCAGTTTTAACACTGTACATTTTATTTTACATACTTATTGACTTGTATTACAAATAAATTTCAAAAATTTTGCGAAAGACCTATGTTTAAACTTTTTAACTTTTTTGTTGGTTATTATTTACTACAGGCTATGACTATACAAAACTATCCATTAAATCTACAATTTTCGTGTCTAGAAATGATAAAATATTTTTTTTGATGTTACATGTATGGTTTAAATCTTTCAGTCTAACTCGGGCTCTCGGTGTATAGATTATTTAATTAAGCCTAACTTCCATATGGTCATCGGAGAGTATCTGCTCATCATCAGGATCGTCGTGTGGACTCAACCGATCAGCCAAGGGTCTCAGCACAACCAGACAGCAGTTCTCCTTCACTAATCCTTGCACAGCTCTCCTCCTCAGCACAACCAGGATGAGGAATATCACTACTCCTTGGAGGCAGTTGAAGACGTCCATAATTTCCCTAGAAGATAAATAAATATAAAAATGTCACACATATATACAAATCATCCTAGCCCCCACGGTAAGCCCAAATAACACTTGCGTTGTGGGTACTAAGCGACGTTACATATATGTATACATATGTATTTAATGTAAGAATCATTAGATTACTTAGATTTAATCTATGTACATGAATTGTAGTTTTGAAAATAAATGAAGAAGTCAGAATCATCATATTTATATTCTGTACATGGCCTTATATTGATACGATGTGGGTGCACTTAGTCTAAACTATCTGATTGTTATGTTTGTGGTCATAAGAACTTTGTAGAAAGCTATATCAGATTCTGGTTTTAGTTTAGAGGGATTGTCAAAAAATAACTTTGTTAGCGACTATTCACTAAATACGTTTTACCTACGGTTTTTCCTAATGTGTCTATAATCTCGCAACGCCAAAGAAAATGCAATGCGTATGATGATTTGATGAACAACGCTGCAATCCAAAATAATACCTGCTTGTTACTTGAATTCTAGTGCTTCATTTTTAGAATTCACCCATTTCGTCTCCGTTCTCTGGTAGTAAAATTGGAAAGTGCTAGACCAGATTTTTGGCTGATTGTATAGTTTACTTATTGGACTTTGAGCGTTTTGTTCTTAATTTATTTCGTCTGGGGCATTGTTATCTTGTACAATGTATTGCACATTGGGCGGCACGAAGCTAAGACAATATTGTATTTTCTGATAAGTACTCTCTCTTTTTAAATGTTTAGTAGGACCTTGTGCAGGCTAAGTGATAATCAGAGATCGGATTTTCGTGCGACATCTCATACTAAATGTCATCAAAATGACGTAAGTCACTAAGAATGTCCCAAATCCATCCGATCTCTGGTGATAATTGTAAAAATCGTCTGATACTTACCATATAATATGATAATCTCCGTGAGCAAAACTGGCAATTTCAAAGATCCACGAAACTCCCATGACGAGGAACAGTTTTAGCGAAAGCAGGAACCTGAAATCATTTTATTAACCTTTTAAACGCCTTCCCTCTCGCTTTAAAATGTGCCCTACGCGCCAATATCTCTCTAATGAACAACGATAATTGTATAAACCTTATCTGTAGCAAAAAGACTGACAGAACATTCGATGACCAATTTAGTGGCTGCAGGCGTGGCAGGCATGAAAATACACTAGGTAGCACTTTAGTTTCTTGGCGTTAAAAAGGTTAATTACCTACCCATTTTTTTGTTTATTCTCTCATCTCGTACTTGCAACATCGCCAAAATTCTTTGTTTTGGTTATAAGAAAATCTATCAGAAAACGCCTTATCGGATAGCGTGCATTAGGTACAACGTTTACCGTATGATTGAAGAAGAAAATATATTTGTTTGTTTTCTTTTAAACAAGAAAATATCATTATTTTAAATTGTTATGTATACATAGTCAAAAGTCAAAGTCAAGTCAAAGTCAAACTATTCTTTATTCAAGTAAGCTTATTAATAAGCATTTTCGAATCGTCTGACATTATCAAGAGAGAGAAAAAAAAATCTACTACTGGTTCAAACCCTACACCGTTCCTGAGAAGAACCAGTAAGAAACTCAGGTGGACTTACTTTTTTCAAAACAGTATAATAATACATCTTATTAAAATAACATGCATTAAAGAATTTATTACATAAAAAAAATATAATAGACATTTTTATAAAAAAGAGAAATAAATAAAGAATCATAATATTAAACAAAAATAATTATGATTGTACATGTTCACAATATTATTAAGCATCTATATCTATACAGATCTATAATCTATATCTATACAGAATAAAGAAAACTTAAGATTTAGAGATGTAAAAGGTCTCTAATCGTCATGATTTTAACAATAATAATAAAATAGAAAATTAACAATTTAGTGACAATCACAAAGCAACTATTCTTATTATATAAAAGACAACAGCCAATACCTATTTAAACATGACATCACAGTAAAATAAACTCATATTACATTAAACTAGAGATGATACTGTAGACTGCTGACCATAAGGGCCTCCCCAAAGCTATCGACGCATTCGAATTTTTAAGGCAAATGCGCCGTTCACCGTCGATCGGTGTCGCCCGAATTGTTTCTTTTTTGCTCTTATTGCATATTACCTAATAAAGGTTTTCATAAATGGGTTTAGCCGAATCCGCGTCGATAGATTTGGGGTTAAACAGCGGTATTAGTACGCACTTATCCTTACCTGTGTTTGAGGATGTTCAGTTTGTTGACTTCGTACTTCCTGGTGGCACAGCATAAGTGATATGAAGACATTATGAAAAGTGCCACATTCGCGGACACGAGGATGGCAATAGGCCCGTAGAAGAAAGTCCATGTTTCAGTTCGACCTGAAGCCACAACATATCAAATTATCTAAGGTTAATTATAGGTACATTAAGAATTGTTATTCTGTTTAATAACTATGAAAGACTAACAATAATATATCCGTTCTAACAGTGAGTTCTTGCGGTTTACTCGTATAGTCATGCGATTCATATCTAGTTGTTTACTATTTTGATGCAAGTCTATTGTCTGTTCATACTGTTTATAAATACAATCTCTCTGAAACCCATAAATAAATAATAAAAAACGATACGAGATAAAGTACGAGTATAATCATAATATAGGTAGGTAGGGGAGACTAGGGAGAATCAATATGGTAATTTAAAGTTTGAACGTTAAATTGATTCCATGATTATCTAACGTCTTGCCGTGCGATAAAAAACCAAGTCCTGAGGCCCATTGCATAATAAATTATTAGTAATATTATTAACGGAAGTCTCTTTTCTATCGTTCTTACTAGAGAGGGACTTCCGCTCGAAATATTACTTATAATTTATTACGGTCCATTCATCCTTAGTTGTCTTATCTAGTAAACAACTTTCTAACCTGAAAGTACACGTTTTCTGTTGTAAACTGCTGTCTCCTTGATTAAAAAATAAGCAATTTACTAATCACTACGAATGGACTGCACAAATACGGACTCTGGTATTTTGGTATAGGCAAATATCGCAGTTTACAACAGAAAACGTGTTCTTTTAGGGTAGAAAGTTGTTTGCTAGATAAGACAACTAAGGATGAATGGACTTTATGCAATGTGCCTCTGCATGATTCACACAAATAAATGACCCATAATGACAAGAATGCGAGCAAGAGCGCACTCTCCTAAGAATAGATGCAGAGGGCGTGCGAAATTAACTTTCTCAGTTATTTCTGCCTTACCTCGGAACCAGCAAGTGTTCGTTCCAATTCCTGGCTTCAAGTGGTCGCCTTCCACGAAGTTGGTGATCAGTGCCACGAACAAGAAAAACACACTGCAGCCCCATGCGTAGATGCTGTATATTCCGAATTGTTTTCGCTCGGTTTTCTTCAAGTAACTGGAGTCACTGTAACATGTAATATTCGTAAATAGGGCAGGAAGTTGTTCTCCAAAGTTTTTTTATTTGGAAAATGTTGTCTACAAGGCTAGCATATCGTCGGGGATAGTGCAATACCGCGTAGCTACCAACGCAGATATGAGTTGAAATATTAAACAATTGACAGTGTATTTGTTAGTTACGCGGTATTACACTATGCCCGACGGTATCTCGTGTTTGACAGCAATTCCCCACGTCTCTTTTTAATCAATACAATCGGAAAGAGACGGTTATCTGCGAGTTACAGTCATACACAAAATATGTTAAGCCCGCTAGTTTCCAATCAGAACCTCGGGCTCTTTCGATGCTAGTAGGAGAAAAAAAGTCTGATTTTTCCATACATCTTTTCATACATTTTCTATGTCGGGGGGGTCAACTTTAAATAAATTAGCTCAAATACAATGAAACATTTAAAATGTAAATATTTTACATTTGTAGTGTTACGTCAAGCATCTCTGGTATTAAATATACAGATAATGTTACGAGAGATACAGTAATACATTTATGATTGTTGCTGCACATTATAATTAAGATTATAACACGTTCTTAATGGTAGGTAAAGATTACGTATTCAATTCTGTATCTACATTAATTACATTATCTACTTACATCACATTGCGGTAAACGTTGATACATATAACGTTCATCCAAAAGAAAGTGGCAATCATCCAGAAATACACGAGAAATCCTGAAAAAATGTTAAGTTAATGTTTCTATTAGTGACTCTTTTTAGCCGACTTCAAAAAAGGAGGTGGTTCTCAATACGACTTTTTTTTTGTTTGTACGTTACTCGATATCTCCGAGAATTGTAAACTGATTTTAATTTTTTTTTATCGAACGGGCTTAACTCCGAGGGGGTCCCGTTGGCACCAAGTTGGGGTCTGATGATGGGATCTTGGAGAAATATTAAAATAAAACAGGGTATAGATTATTTTTAAGTTTCGTACCAGTAACTGCACACACTTCGGTGGTGTAAGATCCTGGACTCAATTGCAGTATTCCTAACGATAAGAATCCAATAGCCATACTGATGCACATGCACATGTAGCACTGGCCTTGTAGATCCCTAAAAAAAAAACTACTTTTTAGTCGCTGTCTGACGTATTTTACATCTACATACAGGGTGTTTTTTATATCATTAGCCATATTGAAATATGTGTTGGGTAAAGGCGTAAAAAATATTTGGTAAAACAAAAATAATCCATTTTTCATTATCCTTTTTGTTATAGATTTTTTTTTAAATCCCATTATCTAACGAATGTTTGGTCACTATGATCACTTGCTTACTTTGCGTACTGCCCCGCCATCTCACAACTGCCAAATCAGATTGGAAAGGGTGTTTGAGTTTACAACTTTAATTAACCCGCATAAGGTAACTAATTCCATGCGTTATAACGTACGTAACAAGTTTCCTACGCGTGGTGGGGAATGGAGGAGGAGCTTAACTTGCAGGTAAATCCCACGAGACAGCATTATCAGTCTATCGCATACAGTACTAATAATGAGGGTATTTTGAGTTTCGCGCCGATCTGAGGGTAGTTTGACTCGAACGCGTTCACGCAAGCGCACTCCTTCTTTGTTTACAGAGTGATGTACAAATGGCACATGGCATCTTGTGATCAGCCGAGCCAGCATAATTTGACCTCAAGAACGGAGTAACTTAAATGTTCCGTCATACAAACGCGTACTGGTTTACCTCAGATATCGATTCTAATGCACTCTCTAAGCAAATTGAATTGTTGATGACGACGAGCAGGTACAGGTAGGTATGCGCTTGGGCAGTTTTAATCAAATAACAATCGTCTGTGCATGTAGTTAGGACATTTTATTCATTGTTTAGTGCCGATGGTGGGGTGAGTGACGTCGGCTGATCGGTGCTTGTGATGAACTCCTGATTGGCTAAGACTTGACTACTCAAACCTGCTACCCTTTTGTCTGCCATCGAATCGCACGGATTGAAACAAACTTGCCTAATGACCACAAATTATGTTTTTGCCGGATAAAAAACGGGAAAAAAGACAAAAAAAAGTGTCACTTTTTTTTTCAAAAATGTTGTGTACTGGTGATCGCGAACGACATATCCAAATTTGGCTAACGACATAACAAACACCCTGTATATTCTTATCCTACTTATTTTATGATGAATACGAAAACATTTTTTTTAATATTTCTAAGCCTACACGTAATGATACTGCTACTGATTGAACTAATAGCACGGTATGGGGAAATTTCATTGTCAAATCCCGACCCGACCGTGTCAATTGTTAATAAGATAAAATAGTAAACCTCGGTCGAAAATGACGTAAAACGCGAGAAACCTTAAATGGATATACGTACATGGATGGTACAGGTAGTAGCTGCGTTTGCATAAAAAAAAAAAAAAAAATATTTTCAATATGCTTAATAGCTATAAATACATAGTAGTTGGTGCCTCCCTGTAAGCTAATATGCTTGTGTTAGGAGGTACCGCTCTTCCTTACATCTATTTGAGCTATTTTAATCTAATTAATTAATTATACATTTACATGTTTATTACATTTAAAACATAGACATAATTATGTCCAGACCCAAAGCGTCAGTACATAATGTCAACAGAAATTTTGTGTAAATCATAATAACTAGTATCCTTGAATAATTGAATATAGACATTGTCACTATATTATTCGTACCTATTTTATTCGTTCCAGTAACAACTCCGTTTCATGGTAAGTTTTATTCTTTAGCCACTTCACCAACATACTTTTAAAATCCCAATAATTTTTATCATAAATATAGATTTCTTTGTTGACTATATTATATAAATATGCTGAGCGCGCGTTATACTGACGGCTAGCACAAATTGTCCTAGTTTTAGGGACAACCGCAATAATGTCTTTCCGCCTTTTTTTTGTTAAGGCAGTATCATATGGCAAAGTTCTATGTTTTTTTGCAATTAAAAGCAAAATGTACAGCTTCCTGACAGAAAGCAAGTCACTATTTATATATAAATCTTCTGTGGGAAATATTCTATTTTTAAAATACATCACTTTGATAAGTGCACGTTGGGCACGTTCTAAATTAAGAAAGTGGGTTTTTGTTGCATATTTATTAAGAACCCATATTAGGTTCACGTTATTTGATCGTAGAAAACTAAACTAAATAAGTGATTATATTGATTCCTAAATAACACATCGCTCGGCGTCAAAGTCTACAATATATTATGTCTTTGGCAAGTTTGGCATAAAAAACTATGCTAAAACCAACTCCAATGCAACTTCCTTTTACCATTCGTCAGTAGAAAACAAGAAACATGTAAACAAACCTTAAAACTTGCATTGTTCATAATCATGCGCTTTTAGAACACAATCTTTGGCTTTACCACCAACTTAAAACCTTAAACCTTGAGTTTACATAATTTTTTATTACGTAAAAATATATCAGCGAACGTGTTTTACGATATGTGCCAAAGACGTCAAATGCTATGGAAAATCAGACATATTTGTTTAATTATTTTTTGTTTTTTACTGACGTATAATATAGGTATTTGACTGACAAAGGCTCATTAGCCTCTGTCAGTCAAATACCTATATTATACGTGTCATCATTATGTGTGTGCATGTGCGTGTGTGATTATTATAATACTATATACTCTTTATACCTAATATCTTATTATACTATTATCCTATTATTAATGCGGAAGTAACTGACCTCATCTGCGGTAGGAACATATAAACCGCTAAAGTGGCTAGTAGAAACAGCACGGAGATCAAAGTAAGGAAGCCCGTGACTTCGATAGGCCTCGTATCATGGTATTCTTGGAAACAGGCTATCGCGGCCGATATCGTGCCTAAGCCAGGCTGGCTTACGTTACGGTACATCTGGCCGAGGCAATATCTGAAAAAGGATAGTATAAATATAAATATCTTGGGACATCTTACACAAATCGACCTAGTCCCACGGTAAGCTCAATTAAGGCTTGTGATGTGGGTACCAGGCGACGATTTATGTAATAGATAGATACATATTAAATACATAGACAGCCATGACCAAGGAACAAACATTTGTGATAAATAAATACACAAAGAATGCCCTCGCCGGGATTCGAACCCGGAACCTCCAGCTTCGTAGGCAGGGTCACTACCAACTAGGCTACGGAGGCTGACAGAATGTTTATAAAAAAATATAAGCATGACAAACACTACAATGTCGCAGACTTACATTTAGATATACAGGATGGATAATGAGTCACCCAACAAACTTAAAAAGGTGTATTCCTGACCACATTTTGAGACAATAATGTCATATGAACTTTTCTGGATTCGGCTTAGTTTAAGAGATAATGACATGTTTTTCAAAAAACTATTTTAATCATAAATCACTCAAAAATGCCTGCACAATTAAAATTGTGTCACTATGAGTTTTTATCTTGATATACTCATTGATTAACGTTAGAAAAAATGAGAAAACGGTTTCAGAATAATGTTTATAAAAAAAAATAATTTTGAAACACTTAAAAAAAAGTCTTTCTCTACAACCTATTACTGGTCATGTATAAACAAATTCAAAATATTGCAAAAAAATAAAAATAAAATTGTTTTTTGTCCTAAAATGACATATGTCATGTAACATTTTTTACTTATTTCGACATCAAAATATGCATTGGTAAAGTCTGTCGGGTTACTCATGAGCACCCTGTATATGACAAGATCGAATGACTAACCAATCTATGTCATTGACTTGTCGTTAATAAGTCATACATAACATAACACTGTATAATATCTTTTTAAACGTCAATGACATCAAAATTAGATAACATAAATACTCATAGTAGGTTGATAAAAGGTTAAAACAGGCTATTTGAATTAAAACGAGGCTGTGACACACAATATATCAACCTCTATTTGGCATCAAATATGAGTACCTAATGGTAAAGTATATGTATATCTGGCCAAAAAATAAGTGCATTGCCGCTGCTAGTGAGATTTTGGAAAGCAAAATAACCCCCTAAATAACTCTGGGACACATATATTTGTGCTCATCACACAAATATTTGCCCTTACCAGGATTTGGACCCGGGACCTCCTGCTTAGTTTAGTAGGTCTGCCTACTACGTTCGTTGTGACTCTGGTCACTACGAAGTACGAACTAAGCTACGGAAGCCGGTAAAAAATATACGTATAACATAATAATAATGAAAACAAAAACACTATCAATTTTTATAGGGTAGTTAAATAAAGGCAGGTTAAATATTACATTCTCTTTTTTAGAAAATAGTCGCCAATGTTTTTTTTTAACTTACTCAGCCGGATCCTCAACTACGATAAGATGGGGGGCATCTTCCGTGTAAAGTTTAGTGCCGTCAACGATCACCTCTCTAAGCAGCATGTGCCCAAGAGTGCAGTTGAGACGCACGCGCTCCGTGCTGGTCCCACAGAAGCCCCCAGGTCGGAGCAACTCGTGACCAGGGCAGCAGTTGTTCAAACCCATCGCGCCGTGGCAAACCAGTAACAGGAGAATTAGCTCCTGAAAAACAATGAGTAGGCACTGTAGGCAGGTCATTTCCGTAACTGCGCAAGAGTGGACAAACCGGATGAATGTAGATTAAATAGTAATTAGGACGTTATTCGTAAACGCCTGTTAATTTGACCAATGGACAGCTCTGTTAAAACATTACATTTAGAAATGATGGTTCTAAGTTGATTTGGTTTTGTTTTTCATATGATGGCAAATATATTGTCAATACCCAAAGGGTTAAACCTAACCACAGAACAAAAAAAACACTTTTTATTATTCCGTGAACCTAACCATTCAAATTCACCATTCCTTATCGATCTCTATTTATTTTTGAAGTATAAGAAGCTAGTTTTCCCGATATTGAAATTAACGTATTGAATTCGCGTTTAAATTAATATACTAATTTCGTCATACGTCATACTAAAGCCAAATACGCGAAGGCCAAACAAAAAGACATAACACCTGTCGCGGTTCTAAACCGCAAACTCATGGCATCTCCGTGTTTATAACGTTATACATACAATACAAGTTATATAGTTCCAAACGAGATATCTCCGCTATTACTTACTCAAGCTCGAATCTACAACACTCACTTCATCGAAAACACATCCGTATTTAAAGTAAAATAAAGGTGACATTTCCATGAATAGATTTATGTAGATCCAAGTTTGAGAGGGTAGCGACGTTATTTGAAACTAAGATATCCTTAATTTGCAAAGCAGCAGGCAGAGCTACGTTTCAACCTAACTTTTTGCGAAGGAACAGTCTAAATTTAGTTATACAGCAAGTAATATATTCACCTTGTCTCGACCAGTTAATGCTGAGGACATTCACCTTATCTTGCAGATATTTTAATAAACATGTAAATATTTTGTTGTTATGTCTTATTACGATGGTATCATATTTACATTGTGATAGTGTCTTAATTATGCATTGAGCGCTATGAAAAAATGTAAACTTTCATCTTATTAAACAGTGGCACGCAGGCTTGCAGTTAACATAGTTAAGAGTAAATCAATGTTCTACACATTCTTAAATGGTATAGTAAATCAAGTTCTAGCATCTATATTTAGTTAGTTCTCGAACTTAAAGAACATACAGGAAGTGTCTAAACCTGGTACTATTAATGCAAGGGTCGTCCTTACTCCTCAAATGGAGAATGTGGAAGGTGTACTCCTGGCTGCTCGTTGAATAACTTAATTAAGTATACATACTCTTTCGTACAAACTAACATATTATTTATTTCAATATCGGTTTACGGATATTTCTCAACTCAAGGACTTTTATACTTAACAAGATCCCACTTCACCTGCTAACTAAATTTAGAATTAAAAAAAGTTTTGGTTGTATCCTTACACAGCTTAGTTCATAAATTATGAATCATAATTTACCCCAAGGCAAAGACTCCTTGTATATATACTCGTATTATATCGTAGGTCACGTATATCACCTATCTTTCAACGCCGTCTGGATAAGTAGGTCAGATGACACTTAGGAATCAGAAATGATATGTATTTAGGCTAATTGAATTACAATCTGTCAATTACTTGAAGGTCATTATTACTCTAAGGCCAAAAGGTCTGCTCATTGTAAAGCAATGCACACTATTGTCTGATTCAAGGGCATTGCATTTACTGCGTGTAGTATCTCAAAGTTGGGTAAAGTATGTTTAGTTTATACTTAACTACACAACTAGTGGTAAATATAGAAGTTCCCTACAACTTGAAATTGAATGTACCTTTTCTACTCCCGTACTTTTATTTGTCATTTACATGGTCGTGAACACACCTTTAAGCCCCTACCTTAAAAATGTCAAGATAAGTCTATATTGTCTATTCCCTATAAACGCATTCGGGTTTACACACAGTGCGTTTTTTGCATTTAAAGACACCTCGTCTATACAAGACATAATGAAATACATGGCTGCCAACCTAATTTTAAATGTCATTTCTGATGAACAGTAAACCATAGCGGAGCTTTGTGTTTGAAAATTAGTGTGTGGTCGTAGAAAAAGTATTGTATGCAACATTGTTTAACTGAGTCAAAAAATGCTCGTGGCGTCTTTAATAACAATTTTCGGCTTCGCCTCAAATTGTTCCCCACGCCACTCACCTTTTTTGAGCTCTCTTAAACAAGGGTTGCATAAAATACTATAGTTACATACTAGTTAGTATTAATTTCGTTCAAAACAAAAGATAATTATACGTTAAAGTTATAAAAATAAATAACATTAGGTATATCCGTAGGCCGTTCCCCAACCAGATGGTCTGATCAGGTCAAAGAAGCAACTGCCTCAAGCAAATTTTACCAGGCGGTGAGGGCTACGATGGACCGCGGCCGATGGAGACAGATTATCAGAGCGTTGAAAATTTCCGGATAAAATCCCGATTTTTTCCAAACAGCTCGTTTTTTTCCGGATGTTTTCGAAAAAATCAATGAAAGTTTCCACTATAATTTTCAAATCTAAACCAATGCGAATTAGATCTAATTTTCACTTTTACCAGCATAACGCGATGTCATCGAAGAAAAGTCAATTGAAATTGATGGCAAGGAGTGACAATGACAGTGACATTGATTATTTCTGTAAAAACCCGAAAAAAAAACAAAATTTTCATATATTCCCGAAAAAAACCATTTGATTTTTTTCTAAATTTTCAACGCTAAGCAGAAACCATCTTGTGATCACGATCTTCAGTAATGAGCAGTGATCGGTTTTTTGGATTCTCCCGGCGGGTCTCCTATAGTAACTTGAAAAATAAACTTTTACTATATTACCATATTTCTGTTTCATAAAGTATGCTCTTGTGTGTAGGTATAATACAATAGTGTTAAATAAAATTTTATAGTCACACCCGTAATTTTTTTAACGCGAAATTTCCCCAATTTTGTATTCCCCAAAAAAACTAGGAGGAATCCAAAAAACCGATCACTGGTAATGAGGAACCGACTCAAGAGAGAGATAACTGATAGATAACTTTGCGTAAGTTAGCACTTTGAGGGATTTCTTCCAGTTAACCTTGAGTAAATGAAGAAGGCGTGGTTGTACAGTCGCCATCAGATATATCGGAGTACTTTGTTATAATTATTGTTATTGTTTTGTTACAACTTAAAGATGTAAAATCGACTGGTGCTCGAAAACATGCCTTTTACACTTGTTTGTTATTTAAACCAGACGGGTATTTTTAGAAATGATGCCGAATATTATCAAATCTACTAATTACACATATAGATTGAGGTCGAATATCCTACCGTAATGAATGATGAACTGAATATCATTTTCGCATTATCAATTATATGTACAATAAACTCAAGAGAGCCGTTCGACCCCAATGAATATTTAAATAAACACTATTGTTTTAGCTTCAATATCGTAAGCGCATCTATTCAACAAAACACAACTAGAACGACCAAACCATAGCAGTGGCCTTCTTATCTAAACAGGGAGAGCTAATCGACGAATTCCTTTAGCTGTAATATCGATGCCATATTTTGAATACTTCATCAAACCGAATTTCTTATATTTTTCTTATACCCTTTTTATAGACAACTATACACACATATGAATACAGGGTGAAAGTGGTGAGACATGAAACATGAGTTGTGAACAATAGGTAATACGTTTTTCTTACTCTATAAACAATTAATAATTATATGCCCCTCACGTTCCTTAAATAGTCAGTTTTTATGTGGTTTTAAGAGATTATAATGGTTAACTATTTATGATATTTAAAAAGAGAAATGTACTAAAAAGAATCTACTTATGCATTAAATTACAAAAACGTCGTTATTATTGACTTGTATTCAAAGAGGTAATTTAAGTCTTAATTATTTATTTCCATATCCTAAAACAACAATAAAAACCGCAAAATATACGGAAAATAGAATAAAAAACATTTAAATTTTTTGTAACTTTTAAATGGTAGAGTCTGACTAGCATTTTACACAATAAAATTGCAGTAAATTAAAAAAAAAACGTGACCCGACAATGGCAACAAATTCTCTACCATATTAAATGACAGTTTGACAATGACAGGTGAATTGATAGGCAGAATTGTTGCTATGTAAAGAATATCGAAAAAATGCTTGTGCAAAGTTATGCTAGTCAGACTCTAGTTGTTTATAAAGTTAGAAAAACCCTGTATTCACCTGTATACAGGGCGTCCCAAAGTTATGGGACATGAAGGGGAAGTAAGTAGGTAAATATCGTAGATAGTGTATTTTTCTGAAAGATAACTTTACGTTATTTTTAAAATTTAGTAATTCTGCATTCAATGTTTTTCAACAAATTACTTGCTTCATCCGGAAATCGAACCAACTACAATTTTTTTTTTCGAATTTTGAACCAAACTTTGTTGTTTATTCTTTTAGTTTTAGATAAGTACTATATTTCTTAAGAAAATTTGATATTTTTTATCCATTCTTTTGGACGACATCATAAAATTACGATTTTTTTTTGTTTTAAAGAAGGTTCGATTCCTATAAAAATCAATTTTTTTTGGATTTATTTTGAATGCATTATGATTTAATTTTTTAAATAAAATAAAGTCTTCTTTCAGCAAAATACACTGTCTACGATATTTAAGGTACTTCCCCTTCATGCCCCATAACTTTGGGACGCCCTGTATAGCTAGCTACGCGTCGTTGCACGACCTAGGTTACAGCAAACCGGTGTTCGCGCCAAGAGATTGTACGGTTGGCTAGTCGTACTACTGGCCCACTGTTTATCTACCTGCTCATAATTCGGCCCAGATAGAACATGGCTGTCTTTGTTATAAGTATGAATCAACTTTTGAAACTATAAGATCTGGCCCCTATACCACAAAACTTTACAAGCATACAATTCTACAAAATTGTCAACTTTTTGTATGGGATTTTATACTATTTTGTAGAATTGTACACTTGTAAAGTTGTGTGGTATAGGCCACTGGTGCGGTGTAGTGTTTGACGTTTCGTGCATGAAAGACGACGTAAGGAAAATATAAATTATGTGGACAATGTTTTGCGATACAGCGAGGAAATGCCGCCAGAATCGTCGGTGCAATACCACAAGGGCCAATCTTAGAATTTAGGTTAGTTAGATTTAACGTATTGTAGGTATATATATGAGTATTGTACAGTTTTGAAAATAAAGACCGATAAAAAAATGTTTTGACCCATATACGTAGATTAAAGTTGAGACATAATAAGAAAAGACTGAATATTTACTTTTTAAATCCCAAGGCATTAATAATTATAATAAGTTTAGGTGTAAATGAGAGATGCGAGTAAAAAACAAAACACAATCTTGGGATTACTGAACTCGGATCATATTCGATTTTCGGTATCAGTGGCCACTCAGGGGATAATTTAACCATAGTTTACGGTAAATATTTGATTGCCCATGTACTGACGTCACATTAGATGGTAATCTGTGTACATTTCCTAAATTCTAGGAATATACTCCACTTGACAAACAAATACGCAGAACATGACAACACATGACTCATGTTTGTTTATTGTTTTCGTTTGCAAAATTAGGTATCATTATTAGACCTCACCATTATTTTATTTTGTTGTATTTTAGCGCAAATGTGAGCTTATATTAGTATTGGCGAGTGTTAGGAATTTCATGTTATCAGATTTAAAGAATATGCATGCCTAGCCGAAGAAAACGTACTTTTTAATGTATTAAAAAACTATCCCTATAAATGGAGCATGTTTTTGGATTGCTATATCTAATTTTATATTAAAATATATTTTACTACTACAAAATTTACCATGTAACTTTCATCAATAATATATTATAGGATACTTATTGTTATTTTATTATATTAATAATCTTATCAGATTTAACAGACCAAGGTTACATATTTATATTTATTAAATTTTGCACAGTAAGTAAAGTACAAAATGCGGACTTATAGCCATAAGGCATTCTCTACAAGTCAACCACTAGGCCAAATATAAAAATATATAAAATATACGAATTGCTGCGATGTAAGACATAAAGTAAGTATAAGAAAATTAACACAGCAAACAAAAAATAATTAACATAATTTCAGCCATGAGACGTTCACTGCTGAAAATAGGCCTCCCTTTTGGACTTTCACATACCCCAGCTGGAAGCGACCTGGGGCCCATTTCCGAAAGCTTGTATCTTGTAATACAAGCGGAAGTCCTTATCTAATTAATACTGTCAAAAAGAGACTTCCACTTGTATTACAAGTTACAAGCGTTGAGAAATGGGCCCCTGTATGCTTAGCACATGATTGGTATGTCAGTATGTCACCGCGAGATAGATTTTCCATCTTTTACTCACTATATGAATAAAAGAGCGATGGATAGTCTATCTTACGGCGACATAATGTGTACAATATTATTGTCGCACTAATACCATGCTAAGCCTATTGCATCCAGCGTCTCAAAAAAAATACCACAAGTTAATTTAAATTGTTACAATTACATAGTTGTATTATCTCCTTGTCGTAAAGACAAAAATATAGTGGCAATTTGTAACATGTAGTTAATTTACTAATTAAACCATCCAAGGGTCATACGCCACTGATAAAATATTGTACCATTACAAGTATTCCAACTGTTATCATCTTCAGTATGCTCTGCACTGATAGCGTGATGTAAAAAGCGAATACAGGAAACCGCATATTGTTATAAATTTAATGGTACCTAATATATTTTACAAATATCTGTTCCCACACTTTCGGTATTTTCTTACAATTGTGTACTGATTTACTAGTGACAATATTACGCAGAGATTATGCCGAGACCCTCAGCTAAAGTCTATGGGTTTTAAGAGAATATTGATTTTATCGCATCGATTATCTTGCAATCAGTTGGTTGGTAGTTACCATTTATAGGACCTGGTTATAATTAAGTAAAAGTAGTATTATAACTTATAAAGTTGGGAAATAGTAAATAGTTCTAAAACTAGAAAAACGCACCTTGTATTTTAACCGCTTAACTGTAAATCAGGTGCAATCCAGTACCCTACCACCTAATCTTCTATGTAATTCGTATGCCCGAGCAGCTTTGACCTTAGTTTATACGTATAGTATTTTGTGTATATATAATTATATTTTAGTATATATTTATGTCTATGTCTATGTAAGCCAAGGTTTTACAATATTAAAGAACGAAATATAAGTTTCTACCTATAGAAATACAATTTCCTATGAAAAATTTCCCCCTTATTACGGGTGTATTAATTGCCCGCGAGTGTTTAATCCAAATTGAGTGAAGGGTGAATCATACAAGTTGAAATAAATATTGTTAAACGTTATTAAGATGTACGTCTAAACCATAAACTTCGTTTTGTATTTATATCACGTCACCTGACGAAATGTTTACGCGAGGCAGTTTTGTTTTCTTTTTTTTTTAGGTATTCGTTCAAGTTTAACTGGCCCACATCACAGAACCTTATAAATATGACATAAGAAGTCAGGTGGGTTGTATACAAGATGAATATTTTCCATCAATGCGTTATTGTGCAATATTTTACTACTACCTACAGCATGTTGTGTTCGATCGGTCTAGTTGTGTCCGGCCTAGCATCGTCATTTTTTTTAAATAGTTTGTTAGTAAATAATTAATAAGTACCTATTTCAATTAAATCGAATGAGAAGTAAATTTATCAATTTATTGGGACCATGTAGAATGGGATTATGTAGAATTTCTTTTATCTCAGACACTTAATCTCCACATTTATATTACTAAGCTACTCTTTCTATTACTAATTTCTGAAATAAGTGACAGATGAATAGGACGTCTACGTCCAAATAAAAGATTAATTATTTCATCCATTTTGTGTGTTGTTATCTAAGCTCTATATGTATCACAAGTTGACGTTAGTTCGAATTTTAATGTTAGTGGTGTTACAGAAATTCAGTCAAAAAGTTGATACACAGAAGACGATTAGACGCTAAAACGTTGGCTTTGAGTTGGTTTACTCTAGGTACGAAGTTCACCAAATATGTCATTAGTTTACAATTTTATTTCCGTACCCACATTTCCTATGTACTACATACTACATAGGAAATGTAAGTACGTAAGTGGGTAGGTAGTATGTAGGTACCAGGTACTATCAGTATTATCACTACAAAGAAATGAATCCACATTTTCACCTAACTGCATTGGAAGATGAAAAATGGATACATCTGTTTATATTCAATTGTACTCTATGAATAGTCTTCGAAAACTATACTAAACAAAATAGGGCAAACAGCACATGTGCGTTAAGTACTTATAAATGAGCTATTATAGTATCGTATCAAGTGTTTATTACTATTATGTTATCGGAAATATGAAATTAATAGTAAATTATTCATTCGGAAAGCTGTGTCAATAGTTACGTACTTCATACTGTGTTATTCACTAAATAAATTCAATTGTTTAGGCGTTAGGCAAATGACACTAACTTTTGGCTTTTAAATGAATTAATTCGGAAATCAAATTTCATAATATATATTGCATAGCTAAATCAAAACCGAAGGTATTAACTCAAAATTCACATCACATATTTTCTCGTTAAAGGTACCTACCTAAGTACCTACATATATTCGTGATTTTTCAAAGAGTTCAAAGTTACCTTTAACAACAAAATACATACGTTTTGAGTTAATACTGTTTAGATCTAGGTGTGCGATATGGTACAAAGAGAAAAAGTACCTAGCTCGATTTAGTGATTATAAATTGGCATTGAAAGTAGTTAGGGTAGGAATGAAAATTCGAGCACAAAACCTCAGGACCGGTGTTTATTACCTGCATATACACAAGTACATGTAGGCTTTCTTCACAACGATCTAAAGGTGATTCAGGTATCAAATTCAACAAGAACTTAAAACGAATATACGACCATAATAAGTCCATTGTAGACACGTGTTGACAGACACCCATAGCCGGGCCACAAACGTATAATAATACAACTAATGTATAGCAATGTTGTAAATGTGAAAATGGGCTCGAACGTTGAATGCATAATTTTCTTATAATTAGTAGCCTCTGTATAAAGCTGGAACCAAACCGTACATATTTTATTTCACTCCTAATTTATAATAATATTTTGTTTAATTTTTAATTCACTTGTTGTCAAATTCGTAATTGTATTTATTACCTAAACCATTTATGTAATAATGTAATATTATAATAATTATTTTATTTATGGAAGTCTATAATTTTTGCGAGCCTACCTAATGGTTGACCTTTTTACATTATTGGAGGGTAGATTCTAAAATAAATGATACTAATTCTAAATTGGTTCTAGAAATATAACGTACACTATTTTCTACGTATATAACACGGCTTGTGAAGATAATTAAAATAATAGTTTAATTACTCGATCCATTCAAACAAACTTCCCACACCAGCAAACTTACCTTCATAATTAAATAAACAGTATTCCACAAATAAAAATCAAACACAAGTTTCACTCAAGTTACATGAAAGTGAAATAAATATTAATTAAGGGAATTATATACTGATGCGTGCGGCGCGTGCGCTGCCGACGGAGTAAAGTAGTAAACACGTTGCGACGCCCCCCGCCCGAGTCGGCGACCGGCAATTAGCGGGTCCACTCGTTTTAAATATCGCACGCACCGTATCTGCACTTTCCACCGTTGGGCATGTCGTGTAAAGCCCCGTTTACACGGTGCCAGTACTGGCGTGCGATTTGCGTTCACTATGCCGGGTGGGAATGATTGTACCACCAAACGCGTTACTAACGTAAAAAAAAGTCGAAAACAAAGTAAAAAAAAATATGTGACATATGCCATTTTCGAGCAAAAAGTTTTTTGTTTTTATTCATGACCAGTAAAAAAATGTAGGGAAAGAATTTTTCTCAAAGCGTTCTCAAATTGTTTCTTAAATATTTTTATAAAACAACTCAAATTGTTAGAATGTATTTTCTAATAGTTTTTGACTAATATGACATCTAATATTTATGTAATTTTTTTAGTTAAAGATGTTTCGTTAAGTTTTTTCTCGTTTTCTCTAACGTCAATCAATCCAAATCTAATGTCCAGATGACCATTTTAATCAGGCACGCATTTTTAGTGAGTATATGATGAATATTAAAAAAAAAGTAATTATTACTGAAACAAAGCCGAATCCAGAAAAAATAGGTATATGACATTATAGTCCCAAAATATGGTGAGGAATACAGCTTTCAAGTTTGTAGATATCCTCATTTTTACTCTGTACAATCCATATGCTAAACGGCGTGTTATCACAGTTTCTAACAGGAAATTGGTACGAGGATCTACTTGGATTAAAACAGCCCCCCGTGTTTTTAAAAACGTTTGTTCTGGGAACTACAGAATCGCCATGGCTTCTTATTTATAAAAAAAGTATGGACTTTGTTTTGCTTATGTGGAATAGAAGTAAAATATCCCATACTATGTTAAATTTGTAATTTTTGTATGCTGCACACGCTTAAGACGAATTAACTTTACCGAAGTATGGCAATATAATAAAAATCGCAAGCAAGTTCTAACACAGTCTAAATGGGGCATTAAGCGTTACAACTTTTTCTGATTAATACCGCAGTGCAGTTGTCACCAAGTTATCATATTTGGCGCGATGTTTAAATGGTTCGAATTGCCTTTAGGCATCAATTCCGTCATTGGTAGGTACAGTCGACGTCAAAGATATCGTTACGGTTTAGGTGCCAAAAATATATTTACACGACTTTATTGCCTTGACATTAAGGTCGTGTAAATATATTTTTGGCACCTAAACCGTAATGATTTCTTTGACGTCGACTGTACTTTATGTCCTACACTCTCACATCATGCAAAAGCCTTCGTTTTCTACAGAACGCATAACTGCCGTTTACCGACGCGACGTGACCGATGTCCCGGCTGGGTAAGGTCTAGTGCGAGTCATTTTTAATTCCTTTTGTTCAATCCATGAAATATATTTAGGTAAACCTCGAAATTTCAATGATTAGAGTATAGATTCTATTTATAATAAGTGTACGTTGTCTTTAAAATTAAAAACAGACGATTTCGATAAGCCTCGAAAGTTCAATAATTTACCCCTTTGAATTAAAAACAGGCGATTTTGATAAATACGAATGAGCAGCTAAAGAATAATTTGAATCCATTGCAGGTATACTTATTTTACAGTAGGAGGATACAGTAGGAGGTTACCTTGGCAGATAATTGTATGGTATGATATTGTGGTATTGTCTTCATAACTGGTCCTCACTTCACTTAAGTTTAATTAATAATAACATAGTTATGTAAGTCTTGTATGTAATTAACAAGCTATGGATAATTTTTTTAATAATGCATTTTTTATAATCTTTTTTCAAGTTTCGTAACGGTATTTTATATTTTTATGTGCCTACTTAGGTATACCAATTATTTGTGGAACAACTGAAATAGTTTGATGTGTATTTTAACCTTTTTGACGCCACGTCAAATACAAAAGCTGTCACTCACACGCCACGTCAACAAAATGTCAAAATTGAAATTGAATTTTACCCACTTGCGTGTAGGTCTATACAGATACAGATACAGATACTTTATTGATAAAAATACATGGTTTTTTACAAGTCATTACTACAATTCTAACATTCTATTTCATATACGTATTGTGACATGTATAAGTAATTTTATAATATTTATGTGGTAGTACAAGTATTACAAAACTAGTTATTACTACTAACTCTAGCAATATGTTTGATAAATTTATATTATGTTAAATCTAAATATTGGCTGTATGTCTATTATTACAAGGTTGAGAATCATTTGTTAAAGCATATTATGACATATAATAAATTATGATTAATAATGATAATTAGAGAGAGGTCAACAGTCCCGTTTTAAAAAATCATTTACATTGTAGCAGGCTAAGTCAATGAGCAGATTCTTAAGCTTTTTTTCAAAGATAATATCAGACGGTGCATCTTTTATTGGTGCGGGAACACGGTTGTATAAGTTGACTCCGACGACGTCTAGCATCGCGCGGGCCTTCGCTAGTCGGCGGCGCGGGGGAAGTAGGAGGTGCTGTCGGCGCGATTGTCTTTGGTTTACGTCGCCGAAAGTTTTATAATTATGTAGGCTACTTCTGACATATTTACACGCCGTTAATATGTAAACACAAGGCAGGGTCAAAATGCTGTGCTTCCTAAATAGGTCCTGAGCTGGGTGATCGGCGGGTTTTCGGTCGATGATGCGAAGGGCTCTTTTTTGCAGCTTAAACAGTCTGTCTCGGCTAGCTGACATCGCCCAAAGATCGACACCTTGTATGAGTACCTATATTGCTCTGTGGACCCTGGTCCTGGATGCTTAGCCAAGTTGCCAATCGCTAACGCTTAGTCGTCAATCGTAGACGAACGGCAGCTGTCTTTGTCGCACTAATATGAAAGAGTGACAGAGAGGGAAAACTACGATACGCTACGTAGCGTTAGCGATTGGCAACTTGGCTAAGCATCCTGGTCCACTTAACACGTTGAACGCCACGTCACCCACGGGTGAGCCATCACTATATACCCACAGGGGCCATAGTAAAATCAAGTAATACGCTATTTTTACAAATATTTTTTTGTTTCTATTTGATACAAAACATTGTATATAGCATCAGGGGTGAGCCTTTTCTGTAAATCTGTGTGCGCGACCTTCGCGGAAGGAATTGCGAATTTTCTTTCGAGGGGGCGCACGGTCACGCGACGGAAGCGTCCCTCGCACTTGCTTGCACTGCACACGCGCTCCAGGATGCCTAGCCAAGTTGCCAATCGCTAGCGCTTGCTAGCGCATCGTAGTTTTCCCTCTCTGTCACTCCTTCATATTAGTGCGACAAAGAGGGAAAACTACGATGCGCTAGCAAGCGTTAGCGATTGGCAACTTGGCTAAGCACCCAGACAGTCCTGACAGAGCCGCTAGTATCCCGTGACGTACTACTCGTGCCATTCTTATGCGCATAACTTTACGTTTTTAATTTAATGGTTTTGAGGGTCGAAGGCCCGATGGCGAGGCGTCAAGCCCGCGAAGGCGGCAGGCCGAGCTCCGCGTAGGGCCGAAGGCCCGAAGCGTCCAACACAGGCGAGCCAGCTCGCGAGGCCAAAGGCCGAGTTGCTAGAGTCCAGTGCTCCCATGCTACTCAATGAAAAAAATGTAACATCCGACAATCCGCGAAGGCCGAAGGCCGCGGTCCGTGTAGGCCATTAGGTGTACGAGTACTTGTTATAGGCAAAACTTCTCATTAATAATTAAATAAAACTTGGACGAAGTCAAAAAATGTTGGGACTGATGCTTATTATGACTTGAAATTGTGAACCTGAGCTGCAATATTGGACTGTAGGTGCGTTTTCGGAACCTAGTTTAATCGCGTCATGTTTTCATCTACCCTCAGCTCTAAACCATCAAATGGGTTAAGGAGACATTCGAGGGTAAATTTAGTTTACATTTAGTTTATTTCTAAAACGACAGATTATAGTTAGTACGGGATTGTTATATATCCATCCTCCGACAACAAATCCAAACAATTTCGCTGCTAGTTTAAATTTACACAGTGTGTGCCTCCTAAACATGTGCTGGTAGCCCGAATTAAAGTGATTCTAATTTTATTATTGTACCTACTAAGCCTATTTAAGTAGCGCAATACTCAAATTTCCGTTAAATTTGTTGTGAAAAGGACACTGGTTGATCAAAACAAAAACCTTTCCTTCTGTCAATAGTTAACAGCTTGCTTGCGTGCTTGTAATTTATAGTTTAAATTTAACCTTTTGACCACAGTAAGATTTTTTTTATTTAGCTAAAAAATTATTTTTGTGGGACAAATTATTTTATAAAATCTTTTTTAGTTGTACAATTTAAGTACAGATAAATTTTATGAAACGGTATAAATTGTGCATATAATATTGAATTAAATCTAAAGTAGACTATCAAATTAAGATTAAATAAACTAAAGCAATCAAATTTAACTGAACTAAAGTAACCTATCAAATTAAGACTAAATAAAACTGAAATAAATCTAATCCCTAAGTAAAGAAAAATATTGATATTTATAACGTAAAAAATTAGTCCAATTCAGATTATACATCGAATAATAGGATAGAAGAATAGAATCCGCTTACTTATTCATAAATGTCTCATAATAGTAAGCTCAAGTCATTTAAGTATTGTTGGTCTTAGCAACAACTATAAACAAAATAAAAGTAAAAATACATTAGATCAAGTAACTAAAGAAATGAAACCTATCAAAAAAACATTTTTGACTATACCTTATTTAACCCTACACTAGCATTAGAAACACTATTTTTAAAAGGAAACTTGTTGCACGTTCAATATTTAATAAACATTAGCCAATAATGGTAAACAAGACGTGGTGTAGCATTACCTGTTCCTATCTTGCACATGCGCCTTGAACCGTGTGTGTGTCATCAAAACTAGAATTCATAATAATGTGCCTATGTGTACAATATATCCTTCGGTCTGTCATATATAGCAGACCATGAGGTACCTACCCCTGCCTATATGTATAAAAATCACTTTTTGTAGAGCACTACCAATTCGTACTTACACAATGGTTAGTATTAGTATATCTAATATAGTCTAGCTAATATCTGGAACCATTCAGGTTTATCTGGCTAACTCGTCTATAAATAAACACAAAATATACTTTGCATTGAATAACTTACTTAGTGAGTAGCTACTACTAGTTCTGAAACTTGAACTGATTCCGAAAAAAAATCCTAAGACCAGCAAAAAATACATTCATCCTCTTTTTCTATTCTGCGTCCCAAAACCTCACTGGCACCGGATATACCTACACTTATTTTTTGGCTATCCTGTATATGTATATTATGCCTTCGAGCTTAATTATGTCAATTCTAAGACATTAGAGTTTTTCACTCGTTAAGTCGTTACAGTTCATACGGAGTGATCTACTTGTAAATACAACATTATTATAATGAAATCTATTCTAAAATTGGACCTCGACTTCAATTTATTGTATAATATATTATGTTTATTAACGATATATTATTGTGAGTGGATTATCATTGAACCTAATTAATTATACATCTACGGAATACGAAGGATGGAGCTAACCTTTTTAGTACAGATGGTGTCTTTTTTAGGCTCTATAGTCCATTATATTACGGCAACCTATGTATGGGAAAAGTTCACATTCGGATACCAGCACCAAATTTTAGTATGTTGTTAAATATGTCATTCTGTATCCAAAACTGCCGGGAGACACTCTCTCAAAGGTCAAGGTCACCAGTAATGACGTCATCAAAATGGCTGCTGCCTAATTTCGAAAACCGCTTATTTGTTCCTCAACTGCCCAACGTACACCATCGTGTGTGGTATCAATTGAAAGGTCATTAAATATGCTCTAACTATGTCTTTTTGTGTTATAGCGTACATCTAGGAATAAAAAAAAAATCGTTGAAAGAATAAAAATATTTTTTTACGCTTTTCGTACACTGTACATTTCATCAGGAAACAAGCGGTATTAGAAAAAATATTGTTCTACGTAAATGTAGCCAATCTATTATTCTAAAATATGCAGTTTAAATCATCGAAATCCGTTGAAAATAAACAAAGTTATGTCATTTTCTATATTCCGCGGCAAACGCCATACACACGACATCCGCCCGCCCGCCAAGTCGAAAATGTGAATTGGACCCAAACTATGCAATTGATTTATACTGATAAGATATGAACTATAAGCCAATTAAATATAGGTTAAATAGTAGTTGTTTTAAAAAGACTGTTGTTATTAAAATAAAATACATAATTTAAGAAAAAAACTAAATTAAAAGACATAGGTTCTTAGAGTAAGACAAAAAAGGTAACAAATGAATATTAATAACGTATAACTATCAATGAAAGAATATTACGTATATATTTCAAGGTTTTATTCTGAACAGCAATTTATTACCTTACATTCTGGAGCAAGTTCCTTCACATACACGAAGAAGAGTGCAATTTAAAACATTTATTACGCATACGCCAACGTGGACAAAGCACAAGTTTTTTGCAACTTGCACTTGCATCAGGAATCGTTTTCCATAATGGAACTGGAATATAGACAAATACTTTCTCTTCTTTTTTCCAGCTCCAATCGCAGGGATCAATTTTCTTATAGATAAGGCAAGGCACTTCGTCCATATCTACGTTTGTATGTAGCATGGTCCGCTTTAGATGTTGAGTCAGTTTCAGTGCATCTTTAGTTGGTGAGATGCTTTCAATACTCAATACTCAATCGTTTATTGCTTCCACACAGTTTACAAGGTATTATGTGAACATAAAGTTTTTACCGCTATTTAGTTAGCTTTATTGAAAACATTCCGCCTTGCTATAATTAATTGTTATATCAACTGTAGTCTCTCTGGACATTCGTCATCCAAGTGGTGGGCGGTCTTCCTCTTTCCCTCTTTCCAGTAGCCATGGACAGATAACTTTTATCACGACATGACTGTCCGGTCGGCGAAGGACGTGACCTTACCATCTTAGCTTATTTTTACAATCTGGAAACTAACCCTTACATTACATAAGTGGCGAACGCAGTCCTTGACCGTGTCTACGCCTGTCTATCTTAGCATACGATGTATGTGATAGAGTATTGAGTAAACTGAAAGAAATAGAAGCGGAGAGAGAGTGGAAAGAGGAAACCATTACGTGAGGAGAACCCGATACTGTCCTTCCAGGGCAAGCAACTCTAAGCATCAATGTTTCCATCCCTCTAAAAAAACCGTCGCCCTCACGTATGGTGGTTATTTGTTTCAGCGGCGACTGTGTGTAAAATAATATTCTGGCATAGGCTTGTTCGCGTGAAGACGAGAGCATAGTCACGGAGGAAGAAGTGAGGACTTTACCTTTATATGTACAGATTACAGTTGTCATTCTAACGGAATATTCATTAACCTACTAATTATTAAAATTAGCAATTTGCTTGTTATTCTTACTACAGCTAACTATGAATTATTAGTTGAAACAATTCTGCTGTTACGAACTGATGTAAGCTGCTTGCCCTGGAAAATGATTTCCGTGCTCAGTATCGTGCTGCATAGTGTTAGCTTGTGTGAAGAAACTTTGCCTGTAGGTAAGTTTGATTATTTTTTTAAGCGATCCATCCATTTCTGAAATACCTGGGATTGCTTCTAATCGCATACTTCGTCTGCTACGATGGGCAGGAGGATTCACGCTCACGGCCAGAGTTCACAACAAGCATGTAAAGAGGAGTTTCAAGGTTGTAAAAATAAGCTAAGATGGTAAGGTCACGTCCTTCGCCGACCGGATAGTCATGTCGTGATAAACTATCTGTCCATGGCTACTGGAGAGAGGGAAAGAGGAAGACCGTCCACCACTTGGATGACGAATATCCGGAGAGGAGAGACTACAAATGATATAACAATTAATTATAGGCAGACGGAATGTTTTCATATAAATATAAAGCTATCGAAAGCATCTCACCTCAATTTATGATCTCACCAACTAAAGATGCACTGAAACTGACTCAAAATCTGAAGCGGACCATTCTACAAACAAACGAAGATATGGACGAAGTGCCTTGCCTTATCCACAAGAAAATTGATCCCTGCGATTGGAGCTGGAAAAAATAAGAGAAAGTATTTGTCTATATTCTTTGTGTATGTGAAGGAACTTGCTCCAGAATTTACTGTTCCGAATAAAACCTTGAAATATATACATAATATTATTTTATTGATAGTTAGAAGTTATTATTATTCATTTGTTACCTTTTTTCTACGTTACTCTAAGTACCTATGTCTTTTAATTTGGTTTTTTCTTAAATTATGTATTTTATTTTAATAATAACAGTATTTTTAAAACAACTAGTATTTGTATAATTAATTGGCTTTTAGTTCATATCTTATCAGTATAAATCAATTGCATAGTTTGGGTCCAATTCACATTTTCGAACTGGCGGGCGGGCGGATGTCGTGTGTATGGCGTTTGCCGCGGAATATAGAAAATGACATAACTTTGTTTATTTTCGACGGATTGCGATGATTTAAACTGTATATTTTAGGATAATAGTTTGGCTACATTTATGTAGAACAATATTTTTTGCTAATACCGCTTGTTTCCTGATGAAATGTACAGTGTACGAAAAGAGTAAAAAAATATTTTTATTCTTTCAACGATATTTTTTTTATTTATAGATGTACGCTATAACACGAAAAGATAAAGTTAGAGAATATTTAATGATCTTTCTATTGATACCACACACAATGGTATACGTTGGGCGGTTGAGGAACAAATAAGCGCTTTTTGAAATCAGGCACTAGGCATTTTGATAACGTCATTACTGGTGACCTTGACCTTTGAGAGAGTGTCTCCCGGCAGTTTTGGATACAGAATGACATATTTAACAACATACTAAAATTTGGTGCTGGTATCCGAATGTGAACTTTTTTTCCGTAATATAAGTGCGAGAAGTGTGTCAGGTCCAAAACTTCGGAGGGCCATCTGTACTAAAAAACGTCGTACGAGACACGTGCAAAAACGAAATTCGTAACTCGTATCGATTTAAAACACTCCCTATCGGTCGTGTTTTAAAACATCGCCACTCTTTTCGAATTTCATGTTTTTCGCACTTGTGTCGTAATGTACTATTTTAACATTAGTTTACCTATTCTGAAATCCACGCCACCTAACGATTACTTGATGTATGTATATACATAACTCCGACGCTACCGTCGTAGCGTCGATTCTACGATCGGCTACAGTAAGAGCGAACTGACGCAGCCACTCGACTCGACGGAACCTAGTCATCGAGTTTGCCCTAAAAGTACACTGATCCTCCGGTAGATGGCGACACAAACCTATATTTGTTTTTTCATGCACTACATATTTACCCCGAAAAATATACGGATTCGTTCAAAGGAAAATATAATAATTTAGATTTTAGCAATTCTTGTAACTCAAAATTTTGTAAGGTAATTTTGAGATAGGATTTAAAATTAATCCAGAAATATTTATATCTGAAAAGGTAGAATAAATAAAAAATAACTCATTTAGTATCTCAAAAATCAGACGAATATCATATCATATCAATAAGGTACAAAAGAAACCCTTACAGAGCCACTGTGTACTTCCGTCTGTCTATTACATTGTAAAATATCTCATGTTTGAACCACTCAAGCGATCGATTTGATGAAATAATGAAAAACGCTAACCGCAATAAATGGAATGTATTATATTTTTATTTTATTTTTAGTAACTATGGGGCATCATTTCACTTCAAGTTACTGGGGCGAGTGGGATATCATTTGAAAGAGCCAAAATTGAACATTCCAAAACAATTTTAATTTTGTATTTCATACCGAAATAATTTGTGTTTTGAAGGAAAATGTGAAGAAAAATCGAGAAAATATGGAAACATATTTTGTTATTTTCCCATTACATAGGTACTTTGGTAGATTCAAGATTCAAGTTGTTACCTTCCAGAACCGGTAATTGACTGATTTCAATGAGGGTTTTCGATACTTTTTCTGCTATGGGGCGGTGAGATGCCAGCACTGTGCGTAAGGTCCAACGAACTGTCAAAAGAAATACGCGTATTTCGTTTTCAATATATTTTTAGGTTTCTTTATTCTTAAACCCATTACAGTTCAGTCAATCCCCATGAAATTAACAAAGGTCTAGTTTTTTTTAGTAGCAGTGACTTTGCGCACGTATTTTAGATCTCAATCTTCAGTTCGGCGACCGTTTACTAGTCGTAATCCATTACAAAATCAATAAACTTCCAAATACAATAGAATTTCGATATTTTATGTCTAGTGCCTATGAATAGTATGAATCTGACAGCTAATTAAGGCCGAGTGTAGGTAATAACTTATAAAAAACGTCTCGATCGCGTTTACGTTTTCATCGACAATTTCATACAAAATGACGATGAAAACGTTAACGCAATCGAGACGTTTTTTATAAGTTATTATTATTATCTACAGTCTGCCTTCTGTAGACGCCCACATAGCGCGGCCTGTTGGCAGACAAAATATCGAAAACCCTCATTGCAACAATATAGGTTCATAAGTTTGCTTATTAACACAATGTATGAATTGACTGCGATCTAAAATTTATAGCAAAAATATTGTATCGTTCTGGAGCTGAATATCACCTTCGCCTTATCAGGGTAAATATTTACCTAGCCGCTAGCTTTGCCGTGTGGTGACGGCAGTAAGAATACATTTGTCACCACCCCAACTCCTCCTGCGGGTGTCGTAAGAGTCGACTAAGGGATTAAAGTGTCACTGACCATTCTACAAGATTGATGATGGGCAGCAGCGTCATCATAGTGGACACATTACTGCGATCGCCAATCCGCTTGCCCAGCGTGGCGATTATGGGCATTTACCTCCTAATGCGTCTATACGTATAGTTAATAGGTGAGGCCTACGTCCAGCAGTGGACTAACATAGGCTGATGATGTGATGTGATTTACCTAGCTGCGACAGTCTGCCATTGAAATTTAAAGTACCTTCATTATACATGATTTTATTAGTACATTGTGCATCAAGGGAGGTAAGTACGGAATCACTAACGAGAGTGTTAGAAGCCCGACGCCGTAGACGGAGGGCTTTTATCACTCGAGTTAATATTCCGCTTACCGACCGTGATGCATACAATGTTTTTCATCACACTTGCCGACAAAAAAAATTGTTTTAAGACAGAATATTATTAAATGACGTACTGACATTTCTACTACTCCCTAGGGAATTTCATTTTTCTATTACTCCCGCTATGCACGCAAGCAATGGCGCGCTTAGACAGCAAGTGTGATGAAAAATTTATTACGGCTTACCCCTCGTCTGTAGTTGTTAAGGATCAGTACGATGAATTTTGAATTTAAAATAGGAATTGGTTTGAGTTCAATACCTTTTTGTACGGATCCTTATCAAACATAGATGGTTGGTTAAGAGACTTAAGAGTCCGGTAGCGATTTGGAAGTGAAAATATCATCCGACGTCAGTGAATTCACAATAGATAGGCGCACCTGCCAGTCCTGCCACTATGTTGAAATAGCGAATCAGCATCCAGCGACGGTGTGTTAGTATGACATCACTATGCAATATGCATGTATACCTAATAACTGTAGGTCTAAGCGTAGGTTACTATTTCTATGACTGGTTAAGGAAATTTCCTTTACAAAACTCTCCAACATTTTTAATTTTAATGTATATTTTAAAAAAAGTGTTTATGTAGATTGTAGGTATATATTTCAATTAGGTACTTTTCTGTGTAATATATTTCAATTACTTACTGTGCTTCTTATATTATTAAGCTTCTGCACCGTTATTCGAAACCTACATAAATATTTGAGAGTGGCAATCTTGTTTACTTTGACGTGACGGTTGCTGATTTGACTATACCCTACTCCATTTTACCCCCACTACCAGTTTCCTGTTTCTGCCACCAGGGTGGGGGGCGCTCGGCGAGAGCCGGTGCTCGCCCCATCGTCATTGGTGTCTCGTTTACCGAGACGTACGGTTCATGTAAGTGAATATATAAATTATATTTTTGAAAAGTAACGGTTTTACCGTTCGAATATAAAATCTGTAATTAATCCTATTTTATTTTGCAGAGTTTTTTGCAAAATAACGACGTCGGACACACTTAGTGCATCAAGCACTAGCTCATTGTCCGATTCAGGAGTTACTATACCCACTCCGGCATGGGAGCCGAAGGCGGAGTAAGGATGCCATAGAACAAATTACAAAACAGGTTGGCGATATCCAAAACTGTATTGGTGACATGTTGTAATCCATGAGTAATATACCTTGAAATAGAGGGCAACGTGAGCGGCGAGTTATACGAGGCTAAGGAAATTTGAACCGCCTGTTGTTAATGATAGTGGTTTGACACTAAAGTTGCATTTAACACTGTTTTAAAAGAATCGTCCGTTTCAAAATTTTCGCCCGCTCATGTTGACCTTATAACCTTTGTTCAACATTTTGATTCCGAAACTGATCAAGCGTCCGATATTCAGAAGTACAAATCCTTAGTGCTCCCAATCGGCCTTTGTAGGCAAATGAAATTAAAGCCATAAATTTTTCAAATGAAGCTGCAGAATCTGCTTTTCACATGGTCTCGTAACGATGAGTATGAACTATCTCCTCAGACGTTAGAAAATAAAATCAAAGCTTATTGGGTAGTTTTCATAAGATACTAATGATGCATCGCGAATATTGCGACTAACATGTGGTCACCGCGCTGACCTTATCCAACAGAGACTAGATTATATATAGGGCGTGCAAACCGGGTTTTATTTGTATGTGATTACAATGAATAACCGGTTATTCACCGATTTTTTCTATACTTTCCAAAAACGGTTTGCATCCCCTAATTGTATCCTCCTTAATTATATAAAATTGTGAAAGAGTCCATAAAAAAGATTACCTCCGAGCTCATAAGTATTACTTTTTTCAAAAATAATCCTTCAGCTATCTAAAAACTCTGAGGAATTTCCAATACTTTTTGGCCGGTCTAACCGCCAACCCAAAATAAACCTGCTGCGCAAGCAAGTGCTAATCTGTGTACTTATGCTCAAAAAGGGCCCACGCAGGGCGTTTACGAACTGTCTTAACTTCTTTATGAATATGACTAGACTTTTCTTACAAAAACTTTTTTGCTGGTCAGACCGCCAACCCAAAATAAGCCTGCTGCGCAAGCAAATGCTAATCTGTGCAGTTATGCTCAAAAAGGGGCCCACGCAGGGTATTTTCGGACAGTCTTAACTGCATTGTGAATATAACTAGACCTTTCTTACAAAAACTTTTTTGCCGGTGTGACCGCCAACCCAAAATAAGCCTGCTGCGCAAGCAAGTGCTAATCTGTGTAGTTATGCTCAAAAAGGGCCCACGCAGGGCATTTACGAACAGTCTAACTGCTTTATGAATATGACTAGACCTTTCTTACAAAAACTATTTTGCCGGTCTGACCGCCAAACCAAAATAAGCCTGCTGCGCAAGCAAGTTCAAATCTGTGTAGTTATGCTTAAAAAGGGCCCACGCAGGGCATTTATGACCAGTCTAACTACTTTCTGAATATGCCTAGACCTTTGTTACAAAAACGTTTTGCCGTTCTGTCTGCCAACCTAAATTAAGCCTGCTGCGCAAGCAAGTGCTGATCTGGGTAGTAGTAATACTCAAAAAGAGCCCACGCCGCAGGGCATTCGACATCAGTCTCACTGCTTTATGAATATGCCTAAGCCTTTCTTACCATTGCCTGCGCATGGCAATTATAACTTACCAATGGGCTGGCTCGATCCCTTTCGGCCATCTGGACCTGTTAATTGCAAATATTAGCCAAGGCCAAAGAAAGCCTCGCCGGCGTAGCGTGGGCCAGAGACCCCAAGACTCCTATGCCTATTTAAATACTACCCGAACTCTAGAAAGGACCGCAGGTCAAATCTTCCCACGCAGGGACTTTGAGCGAACTTGTAAATTCTAGCTGCAAGAGTTTTCGAGCGGGTCAATTGTGGAAAGATGATAATCGTTAAATACCCCACGACCGCTAATAAAATTGATTCAAGGTTGTCGAATTCCGTTTTACCTAAGGCCCCCGCTACCATTGCCAAATGCAAGAAACAATTCAAACAATGATTGGGGCGGGCGTGCTAGAACCAGCAGATTACACTGTTTTGTCTCGCCGATGTTCCTAACCTCAAAAAGCGACGGATCGTTACGTCCAATATTCAATTTAAAAAATGGAAGTCTATACTTGATCATATAGTTCAAGTTGGTGAACAAGCACCGAATTTCAGGGTTCATTCAGCCCTCAGATTGGCTACTAAAAATAGATCTGTTAAAAGCCTATTTCCATCTGCCTGTGCACAAACGGTTTCTAAGACTGATTGTCAATAGCAAACAGGTCAACTGCGGATGACCTGCTTACCTCGAGGTCATCTCTGACCAATTGGGTTGCCCAGATCCAAAGAGAAAAGGGTTTATTCGAGATTTAGTCAATTTAGACGATTTTCTCCTAGCAAATAAGGACCCTCGGTCCTTATCACGACAAGCCTTAGCAACTAGAGAGCTGGCAGGTCAGTCATGCCAAGTCTATCCTTGCCCCTCGAAGGATCATAGAATACCTGGGAATTTGTCGGGACCCTCGTGCCAACAAAAATAAATGCTTGGCCCTGAAACAAATGCTCTTTTGAAGCAAGAATCCGCCTGTGTAAACGAAATTCAAAGCATTGTGGGCTCCCTAAACTTCGCCAGTTTTCCGGTACCTCGTGGTCGTCTCAATCACAGAGCCCTGTTAGCATGTTGCGCGAGTCTCCTTCACCAGCTCATACATTGTCGATTCCCTATACCAATGAAAACGCTGCTCGAACTGTCATGTTCGATAAACAATGCAAATATAAAATTATGCGGGAAATACAGCCAAGAAGAGTCAAGCCTTGATTCAAATCAAAGAAAAAAGCTCGCGGTCCTAAATTCCTTAAAATGTGGTTGCCATTACTTAGCAAACTCGTCCCTGATAATATAAAGCGACAACTATTCAGTAGTTGCCTTCCTAAGGAACGAAGAGGAACGAGAGGGTAGCGCGAACGCACGACGCGTAACACTGCTCATTAGCAGCTTAAAAATAATTTGTTTACTATTGTGAAATTTAAGTGATTGTATACAAACTTTAAACAAATCGTGCAAGTGAATATTTTACACGTGATTAAACAAATATTTAATGCAGAAAGTGACTTTAAAAAGTGAAAATAAAGCGAACTAATCGAATTTGTGACATAAGACTACCACCCGCCGTTGATAAAAATCTTTGTGACATAAACGTCGTAAGCGACGAGTTGTGCATGACGCTTATGACCTTAACCTCGAGACAGCGCCTCGAGTGGTCGTTATCAATTTGGTTTCGCAAAGAACAGTATCGTCATAGATCTGTCTACAACACCGATGCAATTTGAATTTGCTTTTTAGAAAATAACACCCTCCAAATAATAGCAAGAAATTGCGATAGATGTTATATAAGCTCCGCTCATAAATGAATTAAAATGATAATAAGCGAGTTTCCGATTTTGCTGCATTTATATTTAACTTTCATAAAAAAGTAAGCATCTCCTATAAGTGTAAACCACATAAGTGTAAAAGTCTGCGATTGCTACCTTAACAGACCTTAATATGCAGATGAACTTAGCGTCACATACGCTTGCAACGCAACTCCAAAAGTAAACAAAGTAAGTACCTATATGGGATACCGACCTACCTCAGTAGACTGGTTAAAAAGTGGCTTTAGTGGAAAATAGTTTTTGGAAATGTTCAGATCATATATTATTAGGTTCTATGACCTTACTTTACTATCTGTAAAGAAATGATTATATTGTATGTGATACATCCATAATATGTTGGCCAATGTTTGGGTCAAAACTGGCTGTGCCTCTGTCAGGCTGGCATTTAACTCAAAATCAAGAATGTAAGAATTTAAACCCTATAATGTAATGGATTAAAGAAGGTTATTTGTTTGCATTTAACTCAAAATATCACATTATTTAATTAGAAAGCTTAATTACTCACGAGAGACATGGGATTTGTAGGTCTTTCTATCTATTTCTAACAACATGTGGCACGCCCAAGGCCGCATCATGTACAGCTATTAAAAAACTCTCGAAACATTTTTTCCTAATTTTACTGTAGAGAAATTCGACAATCTGCACCCGTCTCAGCTGTAACTGATTGTTTTACTCCCGTATTAATATGAAATATAATTGTAAGATTTTATGGAATACTTTGTAGCTAAGGGTACATAATAAATAAAAAATACATACATGTTTGATTTATTTATTTAGAATAAATTACAATACAACATAATTGAAATAACTAATGTACATTTAGTCATTTTGTACTTTCTACCAGTTGATTATTACAATATGTGTTACACATAATTATGTAACAATGTATTCAGGTTTAAGATAAGCCTAGATTAAGTTGAAATAAACTTGTTGTTTTTCAATAAACATTTATTGTTGTATATTATGTGTTTTTATCCATATATCATAATTTCATAATATAGAAGAACATTCTTATTCTCATCACACATGAATACGACTGTAACTTTACCAGTTACTTAGTTGTTTTCATATGATTCACATTGGTGTCTGGCCACCAGGCGATAACAAACAGGTCTCAAATATTTATGTAGGTTTCGAATAACGGTGCAGAAGCTTAATAGCAGTGTTTTACCTTACAATAAAACACTTATTAAGCGAAACACCTTATTCGAAACCTACAGTTTTTAATCCTGCCTGGCGGTAGATTAAAATGCAATGATCCACTCTCACAGAAAGTTACTTTTCACTAACTCACTACAAATTTTGCTACTTTCACTTCACCTTCACCTTTGTGTAGTTTTTGTTATGATGGTGTATCTACCTATTATATCACTGTTTTTGTGGAACATTGCAAAACATGTAAATAAAACATTAATTTGAGAACCAATGACGATGGGGCGAGCACCGGCTCTCGCCGAGCGCCCCCCACCCTGGTGGCAGAAACAGGAAACTGGTAGTGGGGGTAAAATGGAGTAGGGTATAGTCAAATCAGCAACCGTCACGTCAAAGTAAACAAGATTGCCACTCTCAAATATTTATGTAGGTTTCGAATAAGGTGTTTCGCTTAATAAGTGTTTTATTGTAAGGTAAAACACTGCTATTTGTAAAATGTAATGTGTCATCATTCGTTAGGTTGTAGTTAGGCCCCGCTGAAAATCGCCGCACAATGCTGAGTGTTCCACATAATTATGCCTTAGAGTTTAGACGAATAATTTTCCAACATATAGATATAACTGACAAACTGATTTGATTTACTTTTGTTTATGAATTTCTCTTAAATATTTACTTCTTACATTAAAACTCCTAGATTGAGGTTCATTATTATAAAGACAGTTAAACGTTTGAAATGAAATTATTATTCGTAGTATGCCAAAACTGACAGGATTCTTGCCAGCTACTTCAATATATCACAAAGATGAGTAAAAATGTTACCGCTCTCTTAATTTTAATTCTACTGTACCTATTTTGGACATTTTGCGCAGTTAATCGCCCACACTCTCGAGTATATTCCTACCTATAAGAAGATCTCTCTCTTTGTTGAGTAAAAGAAACCGGCCTTAACCTAAAAAGGAAACCTCGCTGAGTCTGTCTGTTTTTTTGCAAAAAACGCTATCTTTTCTGTTTTTGTGTCCGGACATTGTCCTCAATTTGGAGGTCAGGCGTGGATCGGATAGGAGTCAATACGAACAGTTGCTTTCGTTCGTTAAGGTGGCCGAACTACTGAGTTCATCATCATTCATCAGTTGATAGTCAGACTTTATAGGTAGGTACCTATTGATATGAGAAGAATAATAAACATACTTCAAATTCACTTCAATGCCACATGAAAGAAAAACCGGCTAAAATAACATCCATGGGATTAATATAAAATTATACAAAACATTATGCTTTTATTAATAATTGACTTTCACATTTAACACATTACAAAATTAACTGATAAATATAAACGTAACGTAAATATAACATACATAATATAGTTAATACTACTATTTAAGTACTTTCAATATGCATTCAAAACTCAGTTTTGAACTACTACATATTAATCTTCGGTTACCATAATATTTTTCGTTGAAAGACATTACATTGTCTAGTTTATCCATCAAAATCTCGGAGAGCCATAATCAGAAAACCTGGCTTCAGTGTTGGGCAAAAAGTAATATGATTGCTCCTTCCGATTACTTTGTAATATATATTATAAAGTACACATACAAACGTAATATACAGAAGTAATCATATTACTTTTTGCCCAACTCTGCCTGGCTTGACATAATAAATAAATATCTTGGGACATCCATCGTACACATTTTCAAATGTTTTATTGAACAGTTAAGACTTCTTTTTTACACAAAATAATACAGCGTGCAATGTATCGCCACATGATTTTAACCTTTCTTGTCACAATTCATAAAGCTTTAATGGTTAAAACTAAATATCTACTATAATTACGAGAATTAGTACAAGTACAATTAGGTGGATATACCAAGCTGCTCTGCAGCCGCATTATAAATACGTTCATGGCACATGTAAACACCAGACATTAATCACTTCTCATCCATGGGCACGACTATAGTGTGCGAGACTATATCATTCTCTTCATCATCAGCTAACGCCAAGTATTTTTCCGCCCATTCGTTTAGACAACACAACGCGTTTCTCTTGTGGAGGGCCTTGATCACCCGCCGTCTGAACACCACCAGTATCACGAAGATTATCAGCCCTTGGAGACAGTTAATTATGTCGAGAATCACCCTGAAACAACAGATTTGTATAGCGCATAAGAAACTCCCATCGATCAACGTCAATTAATATCAGGCTCAGCTATAAAATATTTGAATGATATATATCTCTACGATTACAATTTTCGGATTTTGAGTTCGCTGTTGCCTCATTACTTTAAATCTCATAAAGAAATAATCACGCTCTCTTTGAGAGCGTGATTATTTCTTTGAGCTTTGATAAAGAAAAAGTAGTGTGATGGATTTGACAGACTATCGCTATAAACCTAAGAACGTGCGTATATATATATATATGCACCCACAATATGTATATGTACAAGACAAACAATGCCCTTGTTTTAATAAATAATTGTAACCTAATTTTTTATTACCCTTAGCGACTAACAAAAACAATAATACATACCCAATTATGTGAACTGGAGTCAACGAGGTGACCATCTCAAATACCCATGGCAACCCCATGATTACAAACAGCCTTATCATCATCGAAAACCTGAAAAATATGTTTTTTTTTTCTTTATACATATACTACTATTTTGCAGTGTGGTGATGGCAGCAAGAATACATTTGTCACCACCCCAACTCTTCCCGTGGGTGTCGTAATAGTCGACTAAGGGATTGAAGTATCACTGACCGTAACCATTCTTTGATTTGATTAATGATGGAGAGCAGCATCATAGTGGACAGTTGGACACATTACTACGATCACCAATCTGCTTGCCCAGCGTAGCGATTATGGGTATTTTTCTCCTAATGCTTCTTTACTCATAGTTAATAGAAGAGGCCTACGTCCAGCAGTGGACTGAGATAGGCTGGATGTGATACTACTATTGGTTATGCTTCTAATTTCGATGTTAGCGTTCATTGAACTGATGGAAAATAGACACCACACACATAACACATAATCAACATCTCAGTCCTCTGCTAGACAGGGGCCTCTTCTATTACCTATATGTATCGACGCATTAGGTGGTAAATTTATTCGTTAATAAGCGTTTTGTCCTTATCTGTGTCTTTGAGAAATGTAGTTGTTAGAATGATTAACTATTCGGGAAATGATTCGTCAATCATTAAACAAACATATATTATGTTGGTTAGTAGATACTTACTTATATTTCAAAGCTTTCAAGTGGGATGAGGAGAATGTATGCTTCCACAAGAATACTGAAGCATAAACAAATATAGCAATATTTGCCGCTATTAGAATAGTCATCACGCTGTACATGTAAATCCATATGCGTTTCAAATCTGCCAAAAGATAGAAGATAACATCTATGTTACTCATTCGATATATGTGCAGGGGGTTCACTAATGTTTAACCAAAACAATGTTAGCAAATATTTATTTTACAACAAACGTTTCACCAATGTAGTAAGTGGCAAAAATGTTATTCCGCAAATATATCATTTTACAAAAACTGAATTGACAAAAAATCATTAAGCAATTAATACATTAGGACAATGTATAAATTAATAAATGAATCAATTGTATATTTTACATGTCACCTAAAACTACGTTTAACATATTTGTAAATTCACCGAATACCTATCCCGGCCATTTTTGATTTAAGGGAAAACTTTTCTGGGTTGCAACAAAAAAAAAATAACCTCGAAGACTAAGGCGGGAGCAAAGCTCCCGCCTTAGTCTTCTAACCTAACCTATCCGAGTCGGATCTGCCCTGGAAGGTTTTGTTCGCTCGCTTCGCTCGCTCAC